>JAXCGZ010010989.1:0-12452 GCA_037179515.1 Halocaridina rubra
TAACAACACTCTACCATTCCCCCATCAAGCTTGGTGCCCGAGCAGGGACCTGAACAGACAGACTGATTTTGATAAATTTATTTTTATTTTGCTTTTTATCATTTCACATGAAACCCGATTACCATTGGCTCGATTATTGAAATGATTGAATCATAGGCTCTACACGAAAATTTTATCGCCAGAGACGTTGCGGATCAGAAATTTTTTTTATTTTCAATATAAATTATGGTAACTAATATTTTTTTGTTTACAATGTGGTAAACAAAATTTCAGGAAATCTACACGAGATTATGTGGTAACAGACTTAAGAAATTTTACATGACGAGAAGACGTGCTATTTAAACTTTCATTTATTTGCGTGATAAGATTGAGTTTTAAAGCATTCGTGTTTTAAATATCCGTTAAAGAGTGATACTTGTTAAGAATTGTTTATATTTCCTTGGGATTTAGGAATTGGGAGTAAGCAGATTAAGTATTTTGCTTATAATTGCGTTTTATATTCAAGCATTGACTGCTCATAGATTGGGAAGAGAAACTTTGGTGTCATTTATCGAGCCTAGGCTAAGCCTTTCGTGTGTCTGAGATGTCACTTGAAAATAAATTTTCTCATTACTAGTAGACCTGCGTAATCTGGTTGCCTAGTATGCCGTTAGCTTATCGTTGGTGTATTTTGCATAGGATCTGTGCCCTTTTGGCAACACTCTAGAATTTTACTTACGACATTTTATTTGTGGGTACTGCCATATACGCGCTCATACACAGGCACGACCGCTATACTGTACTTGTTTGTATTCTCTGGCACTGGGTGCTAGTCGGTAAAATTCGTTGTTGCTTATTCCTTTCATATGCACCATAACCGCAGGTACTGCCACGTATTGCTGTTAAGCAGGCACGACTGCCATCCTGTATTACCAGTGTTTCATGCACTGTTTTGCAACATTTTGCTGCTGTTGCACTTGATTGTGTTGCTCATTCCTTTCATTTGCACCACAACCGCAGGTACTGCCATATATTACTGTTAAGCAGGCACGACTGCCATCCTGTATTACCAGTGTTTCATGCACTGTTTTGCAATGATTTTGCTGCTGTTGCACTTGATTGTATTTTGAGTCACTTTTATGGTGAGGTTTTGAGATCACTTTTACGTTTAAGTTTGAAAAGTGGTGTTGAATTTTTTTCTCTGCTTGGTGTTGTGTGGTTCTTCCATTTTTTTTCTACTATTGTAGAGATATTGTTTTTTTTTTTGTGGTTGTTTTTGGCACTTCGTTATTGACTGTTTAGGAAACCACCATGGAAACCAGGCGGTCACAGGGAACAAGCATGGAAACCATCGAAACATTCAATGAGGAGCCTTAACTGGGCATAATGATTGCTATAGGTGAGAGATACGGTCTTTCAACAGGGCAGAAGCTCTTCGAATGGGTTTATGAGAAGATGGTTGAACGCCGAGATAAGCTGGAGAAGAGAGCAAGTGATGAGGCACAAGCACAACATGATGAGGCACAAGCACAATGTGATGAGGCACAAGCACAACGTGAACATGACCTTGCGCTTGCTCGGCTTCTAGCGGGATTCCCAGACAGTGGTCCTTCAACTGGAAATGGAAACCAGCTTCCTGAGAGGCCCTCCCCAATACAGAAATACGAAGACGACGGCAGGCAACCGCTTGATACTTACATCCACTCTTTCGAAAGTTTTGCGGCAGTTAGCGAAGGCACGGAGGCTGAGAAGAGTCGTTGGCTGCTTGCCTCCATGCCACCCCGTCTGCTCGCCCTGGTCAATGAACTCGATCAAATGCAACTGAGGGACTACGAGAAAGTTAAAAGCACACTCCTGGCCTCACAGAACCTTTCACCAGCTGAGTGTTGTGCTAGGTATATTTCTGCTTTCCCATTGAAGGAGGAGAACTGTAGTACCTTTGACAAACGCAAGGCTCGCCTCTTGGTTACGGGTTGCAAAGTGTCCTCGTGAGAAGTTGTATGCGTTCTTGATGTTTGATGCAATTACCAATGAACTTCCTCCAGATGTTGTTACATATGTTAGGACTCAGCTTAAGGATGAGATCAACTGTGAGAAAAGTTTAGCCGCTGTAGATGAGTACCTCCAGCACAACCAGCCTGGAGTACGTCTCTGTGATGTTATGAGGGCAAGAAGGGCCGATTCCAAGGTTCGTCCTCAGAGTTCTATCTCCCCCGCAGCAAGTCATGATTCTCACCGGAAAGGAGATCATAGGAATGGGAAGCACAAGGGCCCCTCGCAGAACTCACATCGTCCAGCTCATCCTCCTCACACTAATAAACCTTATTGCGGCCATGCACCCACACTCAAGAAGGATGACCCGGTAAGACCTAAGCCTCAGCAGTTCAAAGCAAAGGCCATTACTCTGCTCCACCTTCCCAGGGTTTTCAGCCATACTCTAAGAGCCACCACGTTCCCTCACACAGAGGCGGCCCGCATAGCCGTCCAGCCACGCACTTGGCCCATGCTGTAGAAATAAGGCCAGAAAGGGCCACTGAGGATAACGCCGAGGAACCACCACACAAACTTGCCAATGTCGAATTCATCGATCATGATGATCTGGAAATGATCCCAAATTGCCTAGAAACCATAAATGGTGTGGAAGCTGAGATAGCCCTTGAAACAGGGGCCAATGGCAAACTTGATGATGAGAGATTCGTCAGGGATGAAGATTTTACCGGCAAAGTCGTTCGTGTGTGGGTTGCTGAGGGAACACCCCAAATACGACGCTGCTGTGTCATTAACCTGGATTGCAAATACTACAAGGGCAAAGCTTCAGCTGTGGCTATGATTGGGCTTATGTACCCAGTCTTTCTGGGTCGTGCGCTGAACCTAGTTCCTATTTTTCAGGCCGACCTCTACCATAAGGAAACTTATCATTATAACTTCCCTCGGGGGAAGTCACATGAAGCCATTTCAGAAGCAACTCCTGGCCTTGATGCCAAGAATTTGGGCAATTCTCCGACTGACTCCAATGAGTCTGCTGCCGTTATTACACGTAATGTGGAACGCAGAGACTTTCCCAATCCCTTACCAGATGATGCACCTCTAGAGCCAGTGAAGTCCCGTCCAGACTTTGCCAAATTGCAGCAAGATTGCCCCAGCCCCAAACGCTGGAGGCAGCAGGACACCGAGGGAAGGACCTTCACAGTGAGAGGAGGAGGCCAGATCACTTACGCCCTTGAAGATATAGTACTTCGTAGACATGTGACTAAAGATGGCCACACCTTTAAACAGTTGGTGGTGCCCGCTTCGTTGCCCCGCCAGGCTATGTATGTGGCACACCATTTACCTCTGAGTGGACACAGAGGCAAAGTAAAAACTCGGCACGTCCTTCAGAAGGCTTTTGCATGGCTAAACATGTACGCCGAGGTAGACAGATATGTGGGCTCCTGTCCTGTCTGTCAATCCACCTCTACGACACCGGTACCGAAAGTTCCATGGGGATAACTAAGCTCTCAATGGAGCCATTTTCCAAGGTTGCTATTGACATATTAGGTCCTATTGATCCAGCTTCGTCCACGGGGAATCAGTTCCTCCATGTAAACATCGACCTGGCAGAAAGGTACCCAGCTGCAGTGCCACTGTCTTCCATCATGACTAAAACAGTCGCTCATGCCCTATTTGAAATCTGCTCCAGGGTTGG
The DNA here is from genome assembly GCA_037179515.1 of Halocaridina rubra. Taxonomy (NCBI): domain Eukaryota; kingdom Metazoa; phylum Arthropoda; class Malacostraca; order Decapoda; family Atyidae; genus Halocaridina; species Halocaridina rubra. The sequence continues at coordinate 3,665 of JAXCGZ010010989.1, forward strand.
CTTTCCTGAGCAGGTCACTTCTGACAATGGAAGTCAGTTTACAAGTAGGCACTTTGAGGCTTTCTGTAACCTTTTAGAAATGAAGCACATTCACACAAGTGTCTATCATACCCAATCAAATGGAGCATGCGAATGCTATTACGGGACATTGAAGGGATGTTTGCGCAAGCTAGTGATAGATATACCTAGGCAGTTGGACAAGTACGCCCCTGCTGCACTTTTCTCCTTCGGAGACATGCCCCACGACACTAGTGAGTACTCGCTTTCAAGCTGATTTATGGTCATAAGGTCAGAGGCCCAGTGGAATTCTTGGCAGAATGTTGGGGTTCACCTACCATCAAAGATGACAATAGGGACGTCCATGAGTATATTTTGAAGTTTTCGTCTCACCTCAAAAGGTCTTGGAAAACTACACAATTAGCCATTATGGGTCACCAGCAGACTGCCAAGCTCCTCTTTAACAAGCGTGCCCGGCGTCGTACCCTGACACCCAGAGATCGAGCTCTGTTACTTCTTCCAACAGATACCCGCAAGCTAATGCTACGCTACAAAGGACCGTACAATGTGGTACACCGGGTGACTCCTGACAATTATATACTAAATGTTGATGGCAATAACTAGAAACACCACATTAACCAGCTGAACCTTTATTGTGAAGACTCGGAGGCCCACAGGGATCCTGCGCTGGCACTCTCAGCAACCCCTATAGATGCCCTCAGCATCAACAGAACCTCCGAGGATGCAGCAACTCAGGTACTCCATTATAGCCACCCCTTACCTCCTATATTGGAATGCTCCACCCTTGCAGTGGAGACAGACTTACGGGAGTGGAGTTTTTCGGAAGAAGCCCCTCTTGCCGCAGCCACCGCTCTCACAATTGAAGACGTAAGCTTAGCTTTTGATAATGGTAAGGATCCTGCCATTCCCACACACCAAAAGGAAAGTGTGAGTAATTGCATTATTAACTTCAGACTGCAACTGGGTCAACGGGAAGAGCTGAACAACCTATTAGAGGACTATGAGAATGTCTTCAACGACCTCCCAGGCATTACCACTACCCTTCAGCATCAAGTCAGATTGACTGACCCAGAGCCATTTCAGCATTCCTATGGTCTTCCCAACCAGCTGTCCGTATGGCTGAAGGAAGATCTTGACACTTGGGTCAGCTTCGGAATAGTTGAAAAGAGCATTTCGCCTTGGTGTTCGCCGTTACTGGCAGTGAGTAAGTGAGATGGCAGTCACAGGTTCTACCTTGCCTATCGTAAGCTTAACTCCCGTACCATCTTTGATGGAGAGCCCATTGCTGACGGCGAGCATATTTTCTCGTTGCTCTCCCAAGCCCTATACCTCTCCAAGTTGGATCTGGCAAGTGGATTTTGGCAAGTTCCGCTGAGCAAGACCACCAAGCCTCTGGCTGCTTCAGCAGACTCATGAGGATAGCACTACAGGATCTCAACAATGTTTCATGCTTTATAGACGACCTCCTGGTGCATCCTCAGGATTTGTCATCACACCTCGAGACTCTCCGCAGAGTTCTCACTCGTCTGAACCAGCATGGACTTCATTTAAAGCCTTCCAAATGTGAGATTGGTTTCACACAATTCCGTATCTCGGCCACGTGGTTGGAGAAGGAGTTATGTCCCCTTTACATGACAGGGTACAAGCTATTAAGGATATGGAGAAACCTGCTACTGTCACTCAACTGAGATCATTCCTGGGTAGTGTCGGCTACTACCAACGGTTCATTCCACACTTTAATACTATCGCTGCCCCTTTGCAGCAAATGACCTCCTCAAAGCAAGGTAAAACCTCCCCTGTCCAATGGACAGATGAAGCGGAGAGAGCATTTATCAAGATCCGAGAAGCATTGGCGAGTGAGCCAGTATTACAACTGGTAAACCCTGATTTTCCATTCATCTTGCAGACCGACGACTCAGACGAAGGACTGGGTGCCGTGCTCTTGCAAGCCCAATCAGACAACTCAGCAGAAGTAGCTCCAGTGCAATATGCAAGCCGCAGGCTTTGCCCTGCAGACCGAAATTACTCCACCGTGGAGAAGGAAGCTCTAGCTGCATATTGGGCCATAAAGAAACTTGAAGTCCATCTGTAGGGCCAACATTTTACACTGAGAACCGACCACCGACCTCACCTATATTTACAGACTGCAGACAAGCTAAATCCTTGCCTGAAAAGGTGGGCACTTTACCTGAATCTTTTCAAATTCTCTGACGAACATGTTCATGGCAAGGACAATGACCTTGCTGATCTACTAAGTCGACGGTCGTTACCCTCAAATGACGAAGCTGGTGCTGTTAGCCTCAATTTGACTAGTCGGCAAAGATTACTTCTCTAATGTGCTGTTTATTTTTTATGTTTATCTTTTATGTCTTTAATACTGTACTGTACTTGTTTATTTTAGCATACAAACGATATTCCTAATGGAAGACGAAAAAGATGAAGAATATTTCTTTGAGTGTAGTTTTATTTTTCCCTTTGTGGGACTCTGAAAGCCAGAACATGGCGGAAACATTTTAATTTAGTGTTGAATAGCTGAAACTGTTTTAAATCCAGTCGCCAATGTTATTGACGACTTGGTTCAAATTTTCCATTTGCGTTTACTGTAGTTTTTTTTTTATATATGTAATTGCCTTCTTGCATGTGAAGCATTCTTAAACTTAAATGTTGATATTCACTGATATCTAATTGTGATTTTAATTCTCTTTAAATTTGAATTTCATCACATTTCTTTTATGTTTTGCATGTCATTTAATGTTTTGTTTATAAGACTTGTTCACTTTTCCTAATAGAATGATATGTTCCAGTGGTGGATCCCATTCTTATTGCTCATTTGTTCTTTTCCATGAGAAGGATATCTCATCCCTCATAATAACACTGAAGTCACCGTAACTTCCTCTGTTCTTTTTTCACCTTCAGTGGTAGAATTTTGCTAAATCAATATTCTCTAGAATGGGCCTTTGTGACAGTGTTTCACTCAAAATCACCAAAGGCTGTTAGATGCCTTATTAGTTAAGTTAGTAACTTAACTGTCATTTTTCTAACTAAAAATAATTACCATTTCTTGACTTTTGCAGATTATGATTATTTGCAATTTATATTTTAGCTTATAGCTAATTTTGAATATACCTTATTTATTATTCTTGTACGTGTAGAAGCAGAGCCCCGATATAAAGGCTGCTCCTACCTTTCCACCTTTTCAGTGAATCTATCAGATATGTTTTCTTTACAATTTTCTTATGATAAAATAGCTCTTGCTGATAATTTTGTTATAAATTTGACCTTGCTGTTATGTCATTAGCCTGTCTAGATACATATTAGTAGCTTCTTCATTATTTGAGTACTTAAATTCCATCCTCCTACAATGCAAAGAACGTTCTAGAGATTGTTTACCAGTAACCTAACTTTCCATTATTATTCTCGTTTTATTTTATTTGCTTCCACTTGTTGCACCTAAAATACTGTCTCTCCCTTGCATCGCTGCTATAATTGCCTGCCAGGGACCACCACTAAAGTAGTCCTTAAATGATATAAGAGCCAGTTACTGCTCTAGAAATATATCCTACAGATGACGTCACCAGGAGGGACATTGAAGCGTCCTCATTTGGCGGCCAAACATCCCAGAGGCAGCATCTCGCCTCATCAGTTAAGTTTATTTCAAACCTTACTTACATGGCATCTTCACAGGAATTCATCTGGCACAAACAAGGTGAGGGATAGTGTATGGTAAAGCTCATGGGTCAAGCAAATTGGTTTTTCGAGAATTAGTTACATTCGTTACTGGCTAAATCCTAACAAATTTTTTTTCTAAGATTCCATTCCCATACAAAAGAATTTTTGTTGATTACCTAACTGGAATCTCACTTGCCAAAGTTAATTCCTTAACCTGGAAATTACAGCTGATATACATTGCTAAGAAGCTTCTTTTCACTGAATGTGATAAACGAAAATCTCATCCTTTGAAGACTGGTTATGAGCCCGTAAAAATCTGTCCCTTCTCCTAACAAATTCTAATTTCATTTCACCCCTTTCTATCATCGTAAATAAAGTGTTTTACGTCAAAAACTCGTGAATAAAGCTATTTGCTATATAAATTGCAAATAATTGATCATTTAACCAATGTGTTAAACTGCAAATAATTAAAAGGTAATTTTACCCTGTTGGCTTTGCAAATATTTCTTGTTAACCACAATCTAATGAACGCATACTGTATTTATCTTGCTAATTCTTCATATGTTGGGGATAAAGTGTTTTGAGTTATAAGTTGCAAATACTTCAAAAGGTGGCTTTGCATCCTCGTTTTCATTGCAAACAGTTCTTGATAACCAGCAGTGAATGAATACTGCATTTATCTCATAGATTCTTCCTTTATCGTTTATAGAGTGTTTTACCATATTAATTGCAAATCAGTAATAAGCATTGCAACTTTTGTGTTTGCCCACAATTTAAGGAATACATACAGTACTGTATTTGTCTTGCTTATTCTTCAAATATTGTGAATAAATTGTTTTCCTTTAATACCAGCAAAGAAATAATGGTTTTGTCTGCTATTATGGTAGCATAAATATTTCTAGTTAGCTGTGACTAACCAATATATTTTCATCCAGTAGAATAATATTGGAAACGCATTATATGTGTGCACATGCTTTCAGTTCCCCATTATTAACAGTGTGTCGTTTTTGTGTCTGCAATTGCAGTGTCCTCTATTCTACTCTGCCTGTGTGACAGAGGTAATCGTCAAGTTGAGGCCAAAGTCTTGGCATATATCTGTGGTGCTGGAAAACGAAATCGTGCTCACCACCTCTGGGATTCGAGGCAGCATTTCATAAAATTTAATTAGAAAATTTATTTCAATTCTTTTAATGTCATTGCATTTCCAAAATTAAAAGAAAGTTGATTTCTGAGTTTCATTTAACCGAGTAGTGGCATAACGGGTGGGGTGTTCAAGTACAAATATCTGTCCTGTCTTTTTGTGAGCTCTTAACCGAGCTCAGTACTTTGAATCACCTTAGTAAAACAGAATCTTAACAACTCTCCATCCCCCCAACAGGAGGGACATTGAATCATCCTCATTTGCCAGCCAAACATCCCAAAGGCAAGTTCTCGCCTCAGCAGTCAAGCTTACTTCAAATCTTATTTATGTTGCGTCTGCACAGGAATTCATCTGGCACTAACAAGGTGAGAGATAGTTTATGGTAAAGCTCATTGGTCAACATATTGGAAATTTGAGAAACTGGTTAAATTCGTTAGCTGGTCAAATCCTTTACTGATCGCCTACGAAAATTTCCTCAGATTTTATTCCCATACAAAACGAACTTTTGTAGATTACCTAAATGGAATCTCATTTGCCAAATTTAATTCCTAGACCTGGATACTATCGCCGATATATATTGATAAGAAATTTCTTTCATTGAATGTGCCAAACTAAAATCTCATCTTCAGAAGATTGGTTATTACCACGTAAAAATCTATCCCTTTTTCCTAGCGAATTCTAATTTCATTTCACACCTTTCTATCATCGTAAATAAAGTTTCTTACGTCAAAACTCGTAAATAAAGTGATTTACTATATAAATTGCAAATGATTAATAACTTAACTAATGTATTTTATGCTATAAACTGCAAATAATGAATAAGTAATTTTGCCTGTTGGCTTTGCAAATATGTCTTGCTTACCACAATTTAATGAATACATACTATATTTATCTTGCTGATTCTTCATATATTGGGAATAAAGTGTTTTGAGTTATATGTTGCAAATACTTCTAAAGGTGGTTTTGACCTTTTTACATTGCAAATATATCTTGCTAAAAAAAATTGAATGAATACTGCATTTATCTTGTAGATTCTCCCTCTATTGTAAATAAAGAGTTTTACCATATAAATTGCAAATAATTAATAAGAAATTTTGCCCAATTGGCATTGCAAACTTTTGTGGTTGCCCACAATTTAAGTAATACATACTGTATTTGTCTTGCTTATTCTCCATTTATTACGCATAAATTATTTGACGCTAATCCTGGCAAATAATTAATGGTTTTGTATGCTTTTGTGGTAGCGTAAATATTTCTGGTTAGCTGTGGCTAACCAATATATTTTCATCCAGTAGAATAATATTGGAAACTCATTATTAGTGCGCTCGTGCCTTCAGTTTTCCAATTTTTAACAGTGTGTCGTTTCTGTTTCTGCACTTGAAGTGTCTTTTATTCTACTCTGCCTGTGTGATAGAGGTGATTGTCCAGTTGAGGCCAGACTCTTGGCATCCTTCTGTGATGCTGGGAATTGAAATCGTGCTCACCACCTCTGGGATTCAAGGTAGCATTCCATAAATTTCAATTTTAAATTTGTTCCAGCTTTCCAAAAATTAATTCAATTTTTTTTAATGTGTCATTGCATTTCCAATATTGAAAGAAACTTGAATTCTAAGTTTTATTTAACCGAGTAGTGGTAGTCTGGATAAAAACAAAATAATAAATAATATCCTGTCTGTTTGTGAGCTCTTAACCGAGTTCAGTACTTTGAGTCCCCTTTGTAAATTAGAAACTTAACAACCTCCCAACAGGGCTTACTATAGTGGTGGTCCCTAGCAGGTAATTATGGCAGACATGCAAGGGAGAGACAATATTTTAGATGCAACAACAGGGAGGAAGCAAAAGGAGCGAGAAAATAATTATAGGTAAAAGGGGCTAATGGCATCAGTGTCTGCAACAACGTTCTTTGCATTATAGGAAAAGGAATTTTAATATTCAAATATTAATGAAACTACTGAAATGTATCTAGACAAGCTAATGACATATCAGCAAGATCAAATTCATAACAAAATTTATCACCAAGAGCAATTTTATAATAGAGATATTTTATTATTGAGAAAAGAAAAAACAGAGTTGAAAAAAGTTCAGTAACTAATTAATAAGGCAGTTATAACTAACTCTGGTGACTTGGAGCTGAGCACTCTGTTACAATGTAGTAGTGGTTACAGAAACTAAGTTAAGTGAGGATATAAACAGTATTACAGTTTTTCCTAAGAACTTTAGAATATTAAGGGTTGAAAGATCTGAGAGGACTGATGGAGAGATAGCACTACTTATAAGTGAAATATTTCAAGTTGAAGGAATAAACTTTGCTATAGAAAGTGAGTTAAAGGAATTTCTTGTTGCTCACATAAATAATGGCCCAGAGAGTACTATAATAGCTGTTGCATAAAACTCACCAAGGAACCAACATAGGCTAGAAGTTTATGAGGAAACTTTTAGAGGTACTAATAAAGTCAAACTCAGTTGTTAACATTGCACTGGAGAGAAAATGTAGGATTTTGATTATAGGAGATTTTAATCATAGAGAGATAGATTGGTTAAATCTTAACCCCCACAGTGGTGAGGACTTATTCGCGGCAAGATTCCTAGATCATGTACAAGGGAATTTCATAATCTAACATGTAATGGAACTAACGAGGGCCAGGAGTGGGGATGAGTCATCTCTGCTTGATCTAGTATTCACTGATAATATGTTGGATATTGATAAAATTGAGTATGAACCACCACTTGGATAGAGTGACCACTGTGATGGACTATATCAACGAACTTGTTCTGCCTGAAAGTAAAGTCACTGAGGAAAGAGTAGGAACTATTTGAAAGGAGATTACATCAAAATGAATGAGCTTTTTGCAGTTATTGACTGGAGGACCTTATTTAACAAAAATCTATACAAGAAATGTACGAAATCTTTTGTAAGGAATATGGCAAGATAGTAGATTGTTGCATACCTGTCACCAAAATAGGCATTATTCATGCCACACAGAAATGATTCAATAATTTGTTCATGGGAGCTAAGGAGAGAAGAGACAAATGCTGGAAAAGGAATAAGAGGAGAAAAAACATAAATGTCTGGCAGACTTATAAAAGAGCAAGAAATTATTACCTGAGTAAAAGAAGAGAGGCAGACAGAGAGACTATGAAAGGGATATTACCAGGAAGGCTAAAGAAAATCCAAAACTTTCCCACAGCTTTTTCAGAGGAAAACTGAAGGAAAAAAGAACCGGATTTAAAGTTATAGAGAGCTGATGGAAGCATCAGTGACACAGATAAAGAGATCTGTGAAGAATTGAACAAGGAGTTTCATTCAGTATTTACAGTAAAAAATACCACACCCCCTCAGATTGCAGTGATAGGAGCTCATGGGCTGGTATTAGAGAACATCACCTTTTCAGCCACAAAAGAATGCAAAGCACTGATGGAGTTATATGCCCGTAAGGCTACAGATCCTAATGATATATTCCATTGTGTACTTCAGAAATGTTCAAAATCAATATCATTGGTACAAAGTATCATATTTGAAAAGTCACTGGAGTCAGGGGAAATATCAATATGCTGGAAACAAATGAATGTCGTACTTATCTTCAAAAAGGGAAGGAGGGATACTGCTCTAAACTACAGACCTATTTCCTTGACTAGCATAGTTTGCAAAGTTATGGGGAAACTATTAAGGAAACATATATCTCTTCATTTGGAAGACTTCAACCTTTTTCAGTGAGACAAAATGGCTTCAGAGTAGGTAGATCAAGAGTAACAAACTTATTAGAATTTTATGATGAGGTGAGCCGAATCTTACAGGAAAGAGAGGGCTTGTAAGATTGCATATTATTAGACTTCGAGGTAGCATTTGATACTGTCCCACATGGGAGACTTATTAAGAAGCTACAAGCAATGGCAATAATAGGAGAAAAAGTCTTTGATAAAAACTTACTTAGAAGGAAGGAAACAGTGGGAGTGAGTAAG
>JAXCGZ010010990.1:0-2500 GCA_037179515.1 Halocaridina rubra
GGTTGTCTTACTCTGTTATCTTATCAATGATAGTTTTCTTCTATCCATGTTTGACATCTTTCAACGTTTTCCGTTCGTATTCATTACCTAACAACGACGCTCTATATTTATCTGTGTATTAAATTTGCTCTCTCTCTCTCTCTCTCTCTCTCTCTCTCTCTCTCTCTCTCTCTCTCTCTCTCTCTCTCTCTCTCTCTCTCTCTAGATATATATATATATATATATATATATATATATATATATATATATATATATATATATATATATATGCATAGATAGATAGATATATAGATAGATAGATAGATAGATAGATAAAGAAAAAACTTGGATGAATGTAAAGAATATTTTTTTTAGCACATGTTTTAAAAGTTTCGCAACTGGATGATCAAAAGATTTAAAGACGAAGGATTTTTTTGTGATTAAGCGAGCACTGCTGTATTAGTTTGCATCTCTTTCAGTGGTAAAGGTATACTAGAGAGACCTAAATATAGATGGAGAAAAGTAGTTGTTGGTGACAGATCCAGTATATAGCTAGAGGGGGATGAATGATTACTCAGTTACACAGTATTACGTTTATTTATTTAAACTATTTGATGTGTCTATCTATCTATCTATCTATCTATCTATCTATCTATCTATCTATCTATCTATCTATCTATCTATCTATCTATCTATCTATCTATCTATCTATCTATCTATCTATCTATCTATCTATCTGTCTGTCTGTCTGTCTGTCTGTCTGTCTGTCTGTCTGTCTGTCTGTCTGTCTGTCTGTCTGTCTGCCATCACTATATGTACCTCTCTATCTATCTATCTATTCGTCTATCTATCTATCTATCTATCATTACATGTGTATATGCATAGATGGATAGATAGATAGATAGGTTGATATAGTTATATATATATATATATATATATATATATATATATATATATATATATATATATATATATATATATATATATATATATATTCTGTTTGCAAGCAACAGAATAAATATTTTTCATTTCTGAATAGATTACAGGTCAAACTCTTCGGGCTCAAATGATTTCCAGTCTTGACTCACCGGGGTCAATCTAGGTCACGTATTAAAACTCTTATTGTTATCTTTACCTCTTTGTATATTTTGAATTTACTTATTGCATATATTCATTTTTATTTTCATTAATTTTTCATCTCTGTTGGTGGAAAAAAGAAAAGAAAAACTGGGTAATTGAATATGTTTTATTAAGTAAATATATTATTTCTAATTGATATAGGGATACTATTAACATTGACTAGGAGATTGCTATTGGTTAGTTGGGCGATGATATGATAAAGGATTCGTCTTACAGTTTTATTTGGGCATCTTTAGGTGTGACCTTGCAGTGTCTTTTGACCCCTCTGAAAGAAAAAAGCAAAAACATATCATGAACCTCTTCTTTCCTTCTTCATCTATGGAGAATATCTATCTAATGAATGCGAGGTCGACGGCTTGCTCCTCGTCCAGGCAAGAGAGTTTAAGCTGTTTACTGGGGAGGTTACTGCTGTGGTTGAGCACCACAGTGGGGGGTTGGGGCCTGTGCCGGTTGGCGACCGCCCTATGGGTCCTCCATGACCCGTTCCACCCATCCGTGGGTGGAGAATCTAGAAGGAGGAAAAAGTGAATTATTGACCTCTTGACAGGTGATTTACTACACTGATCAGTGATTCTACTGTTACTAATACTTCTTGATTGCTTTGTTTATCTGTTCCCTTGATGTTAGTTTGCTGGTACTAATTTAAAATTGGAAACATTGTTGTAATGGTTTAAAGACTTTCGTTAAGTCAACGATTATAGCTACACTTTCATGCTTGTCATCATTATCTTCACTTCAATATAGTTTTATATATTGTCTCTCATAGTAAAACTTCCAGTGAATGTTCCTCATGCTTGAGTAACACTAAAAAACTGAGACAGAAGCATTTTATTCATCGAAGTTTTAAATATCGATATCTTTCCTCTCACCCATTACCTAGTTAATATTTACTCGATAAATGATAGAGACTACCTTTAATTAATATAACCCAACACGATGCCAGCCAGAGAACTTCATATATCATTCTGGTGAAGGTATTGTTTTACTCACAACCTATTACATCGATCAAAGTGATAGGGAATGAAGAAAGATATCAATTATCTCGTCTGTTGTTTGCAGTAATGGAGTATCTGTCAACACATCGCCAAAGGCAACACACAAAGCAACAGTTGCAAGAAATTGGTGTGTGAGGCGTAGATGTTTTTGAATGAAGGAATTGCCGAAAATTCATTATCCACGTGTTTGATAGTTGTGTCATGTCATATATTTGCACTCCCAAAATAACTGGGATGACCTTCACGAACCCAAATAACCTTGAACTTGTGAATCTGAAGAACAAGCATCTTACATAATACTGCTATCTGTCAACTGGTTGCAGCTCCGGGGCCATTATCTGCCATGATGAAGTGATGTAATATTAATGTAGTGTCTGATTCACCAG
>JAXCGZ010010990.1:7500-12409 GCA_037179515.1 Halocaridina rubra
CTTTATTTGTGGAACAGAGATGACGTCACGGAATACACTAGGGATGCAGCAGTAACTCAAGATTTTTGATGAGGAAAGGGGCATGGCCACTTTTGGCCGTATTGATGGCTAAACTTCCATTCGACGCATATAAGTGTACTCAGTGAACCTTTAGAGTTGACAGGTGATACCTCAAAAGGAGCAAAGCTAAAGGACTCTTATTCCAGAGTGGTTCTGGCGGAAAATAAGCTATGCGAGTCTAATTAGGGATTCGGAGTTATAGCATCTCCTTATTGTCATGAGCGTTACCTCTTCGCCACGTTGACCACATGTTGCATTCAAAATCCTTTTGCTGATTTTGCTTATTTTCCACGAAAACTGTGAACCTTTCATTATAAAAACAGTTAAGATTTTGGTTATGAAAGCAAGTTAGTACAACACTAGATATATTTGAAACGCGAATGACGCTAAGGAACTTGAAGAATCTCTACCACACCTAAAATGACATTTACTCCAGCCACAGGGATGCGAATGATACAAATATGATAACAGAAAACCGTTTACAACGTCTTCAGTTTTTTTATTTTCGGAAATACTTTTTTTTATTTCTTTTTCGTACTTTTTCCTGTAGAGGCAGTTTTCTACCTCAAAAAATACAGATACCCAAAATTCATCTGGAGCAGTAGAGGAGAAAATAGAAAGTTTACATTAATTTGATGTAAAACTATTTTTACTTGTAGTAGAATTCTTTTCAGACTTCTAAGAGCAAGCAGCTTTTAGAGTCTGGAAATCTGATATTAAATTTCCTTCCCAGGAATTTGATTTCTGCGAAATTTTTGCTATCCTAAAGCAATTGGAATACGGAGTTTCTTCCCCGGAATTCTATTGAAAGAACAATGCAAAAAGGTATATAAATAATAATAATAATGATAGTAATCATAATAATAATAATAATAATAATAATAATAATAATAATAATAATAATAATTATTATTATTATTATCATTATTATTATTGTTATTAATATTGTTATTGTTATTGTTATTATTATTATTATTATTATTATTATTATTATTATTATTATTATTATAATAATTATTATTATTATTATTATTATAATAATAATAATAATAATAATAATAATAATAATAATAATAATAATAATAATAATAATAATAATAATAATAATAGTAATAATAACAATAACAATAATAATAACAATAATAATAATAATAATAGTAATAATAACAATAACAATAACAATAATAATAATAATTATAATAATACTAATAATATGTGTATCAAGTTTATTGATACGTTCAATTGTAAAATATGTTGCTCGTATCATTCTAGCTTCTAGGCTACCATCTGAGTATTTTGTGTGTGTGTGCATATATGAAGAATTGACTAATAAAATGCATACGCTGTGCATTTAACTTTGATGATGTAGTATATTTGCATTTATATAGATATTGTTACTTTAATATTTTCACTCTTTGCCAGAAGGTCTTCTTTGTCTTTCATCTTTATGCTGAGCTTTATTTAAACGAAATCATTATTTCAAATATTTACAAAAGGCTCAACATATCAAAATGATTTGAAGTGAATTTATCATTACATTAATATCACTTTAATCGATATTATTTCGACGATATTCTATGCTTTCAGCTTTTATCAATGTTATATAGGGTCGCAAAACTAGATTCTCTAAACTTAACTCGTTTCTAGTTGAACTTATCATCCTCATCTAATTTATCTCCCTCGTGAGTTACTGTATAATTCATACCACATCTTTCCTCGGTTTTATTTCCATCGCCTTTGTGCCTCCTTATTTATCGTTCTCTTTATCATTTTATCTTATCAGAGGATAAGTTTTGTTTACCCTTTAAATTCCTCTATAATATCTTTATATACAGTTGATTAATATATTTATTTTATTAGCAATCAGAATTTTCAAGTCCGAAAATAGAATAGTATTTCAAATTCCATGAGAAAAGTTTTGCCACAACTGAACCAAGTTTCATGTCTATGCTAATATTTACGAATGGACGAATCAAATATTTATGCAGTCTTATCCAAGTCAAAATCTCTACTGCGAAAAAATCCACACAGCCTACATTTCACTTGGGCGTACTGGCATGTCATTTGGGCGAAAATATATGTAATTTGGGTGCAGTTGAATTGGCAGCACATTTTAACACTAAATTAAACTGACCTAACCTAATGTGATTGAATATATATTTTGATAGGTTGGCGCCCAAAGGGATTAGAATAGTGGCGTCGAAATGAAATAATGACAGTATGACTTTTGCTCCCAAATGAAAAGTTGTAGTATTCACAACAATCAGTTTTAAGTCAAGGACTCCCTTTTCTTCTAAGGGCTAGGACGATGCCTTTATGCGAAGGACTTTGGTTTTGGTAAGTGTGATCGTTACCCTGAGTGTATGACCTAACCTCAAACCATGGCGAATTAAAGTCATGAGCATTACCTCTTCGCCAAGGCGACCACATGTTGCATTCAAAATCCTTTTGCATATTTTTCTTATTTTCCACGAAAACTGTGAACCTTTCATTACAAAAACATTTATGATTTTGGTTATAAAAGCAAGTTAGTACAATACTAGATATATTTGAAACGCGAATGGCGGTCAGGAACTGGAAGAATCTCTACCACACCTCAAAGGACATATAATCCACTACTGAGATGAGATCCCACTCAACTCGGTGATGGTCACAAATCTGATAAATGCAGACGATTGGTGTCAGGAAGTATATCCATCAGTAAATGTTTAGACCGAAACCATTAATTAGTCTTTCTAGAAGCTAATCAGAAACAGCGACCTTATGTAAACATGAGAAGGGCTACAGATAAAGGAAAAGAAATAGAGCTTTAAAATCTCGGTAACTGGTTTCTTTTGGTGTCATGAGCATCATTATTACTTTGAGCCATAATTGTATAGTAACCTCCAAGGAACTCGTTCGAAACGGCGATCCCATGTGAACATAAGGAGGAAGAGCTGTAGATTAAGACAAGGCATATTGATTGACTTTTCAACAAACAATAATTGCAGTGATAAAATAAAAATGTGTAGATTTGTTTCGCTATATTTTCATATTTCGTTCAAGCAATATGTTTTGGTCATTATTTCTATCACTATTTACAAAGAAGACACAGAAAACCTTCGAATGCATTAGACCAGAATTGGAAAAAGATAGCACTTTTATTTTGTTATATATATGTATATATATATATATATATATATATATATATATATATATATATATATATATATATATATATATATATATAAATATATATATATATATATATATATAATTCTCTATCAACCTTAGCTGTTTCCTCTTTTAATTGGGGGGTAGCCGACATAAAAAAAAGAAAACAATAAGGGGATTACTTTGCTCTATGGGCAATGACGAGGGAGCTAGCGACCATTCAGATGATAATGCTGGAGTGCCACAGCCCATCCTCCAGGCTCTTCCACAACCTGTGTCGCTTCACAACTGCCATCTCCCCTACTGCCGCTACCACAAGGCTACCTCTGTAAGATGCAGCCCCCTGGTAACAGCAGATGTCCATTAGAGCTGCGTCACAATCGCTCGCCACTCATTCCTATTCCTAGCACGCTCGCTTGCTTCCCTCACATTCATCCTCTTATCATTCCGGGCTCTCCTTACTCCATCCATCCATCCAAACCTAGGCCTCCCTATAGCATTTCTCCCATCAACTCTCGCATTCATCACCTTTTTCAGCAATCTTTCATCATCCATCCTTTCCACATGGCCAAACCATCTCAGAACATTCATATCTACTCTAGCTGCTATTTCTCTCCTCACACCCGTTCTTGCTCTTACCATATATATATATATATATATATATATATATATATATATATATATATATATATATATATATATATATATATATATATATATATATATATATATTTAGTCCGTCATATATTAATGATTATATATTTCATGAATGATTAAAGAACTATTCAGGAAATTAGTAAAATTGAATTATCATCGTGTATGTGTGTGTGTGTGTGTTTGCTTGTCTACGCATGCACGTGTGTGTGCTTTGAGCATAAAACGCAGAGGCATCGTTTCTTTTTTAACTGCACCTACATCATGGCGGCTTTTAATATCCCAGGTTTTATTCATATAAATATATCCCAATGGCAAAGGCCATAAAGGATATTAGATAACTGAAGCTGAAATTTCAAACGCCATTTGGAACGGACGTAAAATAACGTGTAGCCCAGTAGGCCTAAAAAAAAATTGAACTATGAAATATGAAAGCTGTGACCTTTTTTTTTTTTCCCGAAACTTTGCCCTTCAACAATTTTTATTTTTTGTTTTTATGTTTATATGATTACTCTTTATATATTTTTTGTTATAATTTTTTTTATATTATTATTGTTTTCCTTTCTTGATGTCGGCTACCCCCCAATTAAAGGGGGAAACAGCCAAGGTAGATGGATAGATTATTATTATTATTATTATTATTATTATTATTATTATTATTATTATTATTATTATTATTATTATTATTATTATTATTATTTGTTATTATTATTATTATTATTATTATTATTATTATTATTATTATTATTATTATTATTATTATTATTATTATTATTATTATTATTTATTATTATTGCTACATGTAGCTCTGTGGTAAGGAAAGACTTTCAGAAACCGGAAATTAAAATATATCGCTAAGTGTGCTCATAAGAGCATATTCTTAAGAATACTTTAGGCCCGCAGTGCTCTTCAAACTTTTTCAGTGTCGTCCATTTCAACTGCTGTAATACCTCATATTCCTGATCTTATATATCTTATGCTAAAGCCTACGGCGGGAGAAAAAAAGACAGTTTATTTCTCTCTCTCTCCCTCTCTCTCTCTC
>JAXCGZ010010991.1:0-12350 GCA_037179515.1 Halocaridina rubra
AAATGGGAGGCTTTATTAATACAGCATTAATATTATTATTATTTTGAGACACAAAGCAAACATTAGCCAAAAGTACTTTTCATTTCTCTCTCTCTCTCTGAAATAGTATATTGCTATTATAATTATTATTATTATTATTATTATTATTATTATTATTATATTATTATTATGATACACTGAGCTGATGGTAGCCCAATGTGCTTTTCATTTCTGTCTCTCTCTTGAAGCAGTGGCTCTTGTCTAATATTACCACAACTGAAAAATAATAAATCTGGTGCTCCAGATTTTGTCAACTGTTCCCGATATCTGTTAAATCTGGTGTTAAAAAAATTGATAAGAAAATTTATTTTTAAAGATATACCTGAAAACACAAACAAGACCAGTAAGCAGAGTGTGTTTGTATGACGCTGGAAATGGTCTGCACGGCTTGTTTGTTGGGAACCATAGCATTCTTTAATGCTGGCAAGGGGTCCCCTAAAAGGGCTTTTGCACACAGAGCCATACAGTAGCTAATGACGTTTAGATTGTAACCACCTTCTAATGCCAGTATAACACGACTCCTTGCTAAAGTTGTTAAAAGGTGTGTCATATGACCAAAGCATTCTGGTGTAACACGGCAGCCTGCAAGAAAAAATAAAAGAGACTGCAAGCAATTTGTTTTTCATTCACAATGCTATTCTAGCAGGCATTATTAAAGCTACATCCAAGAAACAATTAAAAAAAAAAGAACAATTATTTAGGTAAAACCTTTCATATACAGTGAACAAGATCAAGTCATTGCCAGCACTAATTCCAAAACCACACTTAAGGCTTCCCAAGTTTAACCTGGGTCCTTAATCTCTTAAGGTCGGTCTCATCTCATTGCATAGTAAATAACCTGGGTACGGGCAATGTCTACATTATGTTCAAATTCCTCACGTGTCTTATAATGCTCTAAGTGTGAGTAGACACTAGTGTGTAATCAAATGCATTAGTGGTCCTTATGCTGAAATCGCGACCATCTACATTGGGCCATTTGCCTACAACCTTCACTCCCACTGAGAGGAGAAAACTTTTGAATACCTCCAATGACATTCGTGTGAAGTTCTTTTAGACATCAGTATGCACGAATTTGATATCTCAGAAAAGTCTGCAACAAGATTATCTCACTTGTCATCACCAAAAATATCTGCCACCTTCTGCGAATAGATCAAAGAAACCAAGACCATGCCATGTGCGTAAGTACAGACAAAAATGAGAGCAGAAGAGACATTGCACTTGGATTGCTACTTTGAGTATCATATCTTCATCTAATACTAAAGAGTGACAAATACGTACATTCTCGCCATTCAGTGAACATTAACAAAATACGTACATTCTTGCCATTCAGTGAACATTAACAGAGAAAGAAACACCTCAGTGAAATAAATAAATAAGCATCTGATCAGTGATTTATTTGTAAAATAAATAATAATAGCAGTATTAAGTGATAAAAATGTAAATTTCTATCAATAAATAAAAATAACGTGACAAAAAAGAAAATAAAGTGTAAATACAAAATGCATGTTTGATTTATATATAAAATAAATAATAATACCAATACTGAGCGAAAAAATATGAATTCTTATCAATAAATAAACACAAGAAAAATATGTATATAAATTGGAAATACACAAAGTTTCTTTGATGTATTTGTAAAATAAATAAAAGTTCTGGTATTAAATGAAAAATATCTTAAACAAATAACATTATTAAAAAATAATAACTAAATGAACTTCAGAAGTAAACTATACATGTGTTATTATTATTATGTACGTACTCTTATATGCTTACAATGTCAATAAAAGGTAAGAATGTATACTGTCTATTATTTTACCTAAAAGTAGCATGTGTTATAAGATAAAATTTTCATTTTCTCTCTCTCGCTCTTGCGCCGGAGATCTCTCATGAGAGCTCTCTCTCATTTACTCTAGGCCAATTGCCATTCCTGGCTGGGGGTTACATTTTCTCGTAGGCTGCCCACATTTTAGGGGTTAATGAGAGCTGAAAATTATTTATTGATACTTGTCAAGGTAGGTTGCATAGAATAAATATTAGCACTTTACAACATTAAGCTAATACAGATGGTTACTTGATGGAATATGTACTCCTGGAGTTAATACAGATAATGAATGTGAATGATCAAATATTGCTGGCTATAATTCATTCAATGAACCATACATGAGACACATTTGTAAGACAGAGTCAGACAAATACCATCACATATAATATACTATTACTTTATCCTCCTCAATAGACAAGAGCTTGAAAAAGGGAAAAGCTCACGTATCAGCCACAATCAAAATAACAGTATACAGTATTACTAATTTGGAAACTGAACCCCTTCTTCTCAAGTATAAATATTAATGACTAACTCAGCAGATAGTGCTTTTATTTCTATTTTATCTGCAGTTGACAAATGATGTAATTATCAATTCCTAGCCATTCTCAATCTCTATGTGTAAGCAAGTATATTACAGTACTTGTGCTTGATGATGCGCTGAATTCAAACACCTACCTCCAAGGGGATCACCCCGTGCTGCATCAAAGCCAGCAGATACTAAAACGAGCTCAGGATTATACTGATAGGCAATAGGTAGTACCACTTGCAACATGGCAGACATATATTCAGCATCACCCATTCCACTCTGTAAATAAATAAATAAAAAAAAAAAAGATAATGGATTTTAAGGAAATTTTAAGATAATAAGATGTAAAGGCAAAGACCCACTTTGAAACAGATGAAAAACATATCAAGTACAGGATTAACTCCAATATATCAATATCCCTGTGAGAGATATATAAAAACACCTACCTTATTCCATGGAATATTGACATTAAAACCTTGACCTTTTCCTGTTCCCACACGATCATAGTTAGCATCTTCAGATGATGGAAAAAAACTACCATAATCATAACGATGAATCGATATGTAAAGAACTCTTGGATCTGATTCAAATATGTGCTGAATTCCATTTCCATGATGAACATCCCAGTCTAAGATCAAAATTCTGTGAAGAAATATTTTTAATTCCATATATAATGCATTTTCCAGCAATGATCAGCTAAGAGGTACAGAATAATGAAAAATGAGTATTTAATATAAACCTAAGGGTAAAAAGCTGTTTCTCCACAACTTTTTAACCATGGTCATTCACTCAATAGCATTAAGTACATATTAAACATTGTGAAGAATGACTGATAATAAGCACATGGTTTAGCAACTCTCAAAACCAAATCAAGCATAATTTATTTACCCACACCCCTCAAACGGGAATATGTTTCATTTATTGCTGATCTGTCAAGTATACAAGGTGCATTCAAAAAGTATCCAACCTTTGGATATAAAGAAAGAATTGCGTACATTTCACAAATTTTATTTAATCACCTTCAAAGTACTCTCCTTGGGAGTTCACACACTTCTCCCAGCGGTGCTGCAACTGCTGGAAACATTTCTGGAATGTCTTAACTGGAATGGTACAGAGCTCTGCCGTTGCTTTTCTCAAAATTTCCTCTTGCGAGTCAAAATGTCCATTTCAACGTTGTTTTCAGTTTAGGGAACAGCCAGAAGTCACAAGGTGCCATGTCTGGAGAGTAAGAAGGTTGTCGAACAAGTGAAGTGTTGTTTTTGGCCAGAAAAGCTTGGATCAGGTGGGCAGTATGAGCGGGGGAATTGTTGTGGTGAAGCTGCCAGTTTTTCACCGCCCATATTTCCAATCGCTTTCGTCGCACAGAATCATCACAAAAGCAACGCATGACATCCAGACAGTACTCCTTATTGACTGTTTGTCCTTCTGGTGCATATTCATGATGCACAATACCACTGGAGTAAAAAAAACGTCAAGATTACCTTAACATTGCAGCGAACCTGTCATGCTTCTCTGGTCTTGGTGATGTGTCATGCTTCCATTGTGATGCCTGAAATTTCGTTTCTGGGTCATATCCATAAACCCATGTCTCTTCACCAGTGATGATGGTCTTCATAAAGTCAGAGTCATTTATAGCACAGTCAAGCAGGTCCTGAGCAATATCCAGGAGGAGCTGTTTCTGCTCCTCCACTAGCAACATGAGAAAGAATTTCACCTACACTTTTTGCGTGAACAGATCTTCTGTTAAAATTGTATGAACTGATCCTGTGATTGGTCCTACTTCTTCCACAATCTCACTGATGGTTACTTGACGGTCTGCCATGACTATTTGATGAACATTTGCGAAAAATTTCTTGTTTCTGCTGGTGTATGGCCTGCCACACTGTGCCCTGCTCTCAACTGAGGTTTGCTTTTGTCTGAAGTGGTTATACCATTCCATTATCTGTGTTATGCCCATGGCCTCAGCGCCAAAGGCTTGCTGAATCTTTTGGCTAGTTTGCACTTGCTCATCACCAAGCTTCTTGCAAAACTTGATGCAATACCGCTGCTCGATGCGCTCAGACATGTTGTGTATATACAAAAATCTGACGAGCATGTGCTGGATCTCTGCACCCTAGGCGTCACAGTCGGGAACTGGCAAAGCCTACAGACACCAAACTTTCCACGTATGCACAGGAAAGGTGGCGACACCTCCCACGTTAAGGAATTACTGGATGGTATATAATTATTTTTTATGGACCAAGGTCGAATACTTTTTGAATGGACCTTGTTTAGAACATCTTTTTTTGCAACAACACTTTCTACTATCTAGAACCAATTTCCCCCCTCCCAAAAAAAAGACATCCACACACATTCATATATTCCATTCTTGGGCTACCTCTCAATTGAATACTCATTAAATTGTGAATGAATTCCTTTTCATCATCTTATCATTATCTGTCCTTTTAAAGAGCACAAAGCAATTAGAATATCCGTTTTATACTCTAATAAACCACTCCAATTTTCAATTATCTATCTAGCATTTCTCACAGTTTCAAGCTATGTGACTTTAATAACAAATGAAAAGATCCTAAAAAAAATTCATATACCATATGCCAATGAGGGCAGCAGAGTAGAAATAAATGAACTAGAATGGAAGGAAGCACATCTTCACCATACCCTGCATATCCTCATCCCTTTCATCAAAGACGTTCCATATTCTCCTCTCCTTTTTAGTCAGCTCTAATGACATGCAAAGAACAAAGGTGTAAAATTCTTTCACCCAAATTATTAAGGATAAAAAATAATAATAACGACAATAATAATAATAATAATAATAATAATAATAATAATAATAATAATAATAATATCATTATCAAAATATTAGTGAAAAAGCAACATATTATTTTATGGATTGAAAAATTTAATAAAGGCTTGAATCTTCAGTTCAAGGTTATGACGATTACTATACTGATGGCGATGAGAGCATATCTGAGGTCCGAGTTTCATTTCATATAATACTTATAGAGACTGTATATTTTAAAACATACCTACAATAAGCATATTTGTCCATTGCATACTTAGCAGCAACAGCAACGTTGTTATACAAGCAAAAACCATGTGGATGGTCAACTTCAGCATGGTGACCAGGAGGACGAATGACTCCGACTCCACAACGACTTTCTCCACTGCAAACGCTATCCACAATCTAAGTCAAGATATAGAGCAAGAGAATGAGCTTAACGGTGAATAGCACATTAGGATAAAATGTCCTATTTGTCTTCTACTTTTGATATACTTTCTAAAATATACCCAAACAAAGGAAAATACAGTAATTTAAGCTAAAATGTATAAAATCTATATCATTATTTCAATATAAATCTACTATTCAAATATAGATATAAACAGGGTTGCAGTAATTTAATATGTATCTTTTTACCTCCTACTTCCAATAAAAAATGCTACCCATCTTGAGAATATATACAGAGCTTTAAACAAATGTATCCTGTCTAACTTCTACTTTTGCAATAAATATAAAAATACACAATGGAAATTATAACAATTCCATTTTCAATGTACCTGCATACAAACTGGAGGAAAATAGTAGCAACAAACTTAAAAACATTTGTAGGAGACTTAAGTCTATTTGGAATAAGATTTCAACTAAGTGTTATGAATAAATAACACAGAAATTAACTGTTAACCCAGCAAGGTGTAGTATACTGTATATGGCAGTATATTTAACTGCCCTCAAAGACAATCCCTCATTATAATTTTGAATTATTTAATGATTTTCAAATAAAGGAGAACTTAGGAAATGCATTCCTTTGGCAAAAGGCTATGAATATAGTTGCAAAAAAATGCTATTACCATTTATAAACGCACTTAAAAGTTGTCAGAGTTATCATTACTAATTCCTATAAGCTACCATATTGCGTATGTTTTTATATTAATGATTTTTTTCATGTTGGTACCAATCAAATCTTACAGACAATTTTGCATTGATACCAATTAGTTGATAAGATGCTTACAGTTGTTTTATGCTTCAGGATAAGTAAGGAACGTATTCTTAAATTGCATTTCATTATTTCACGTATTTCCTGGAGAGGTACATTCTATTACACATATGTCAGTGACATACTTTGTATTTCAGTTGCATGATTGAAAATTAAATAGAAATGTCTGTAGTCTAAGAATAGCTTAATTTGTTAAAATTTATTAATTACTTGCATGATTATGCATCTAATAGTAAAAATTAATTTTTGTAGTCTAAGGATAGCTTAGTATGTTAATATTTCATTTATGAACAAAAGGAAATTTTTTTAAAGGTTTTAAACAATCTCTTTGCATTACTTCAATCTATGAAAAAGGTACATTTTTGTGTCTGATTTCTTTTCCAGTGCATTTTTTCCAGGGAGGGGATTTACACATTTATATTATTTACGTTATAAGAATTGGATAACTGGTTGCCATAATTGGCTGCAAGACACTCTTTTGTTACAAGTAATATCTAGCCTGGCCATTAAGATTTTTTATCTTAAGATTTTTTATCACATGCTATAGGGTATGTGAGTTAAAAAAAAAAGTTCATAATGTGAAAAGTATTGTAAAATTTATTAAATGTTCTCAAGTCATTATGGAAGCGTAGTAAGTTCCATTATTTTTATAACTTGTAAAATTGCACATAATATGAAAAATAGCATTCAAAAGCTAAAGATATTTAAATATGCAATGGAAAAAATATCTCTATAAGATTCAAGCTACTGAATTATATTTGTGAAAATGGGTCAATATTTTGTTGAAAATAAAAATGACTGTGAGAAAATATTATTATAATTGTACATGATCTTGCTTAATATTGTCACAGCATTAACATATGTTATATTGGAAATCCTTAGTTTTTTGTATCATGATATTGTTTTATAAAAAATAAATTGGCTTATAAACTAACTGTTGATTTTAATCAGTGGGGATAAAAAAAATATGCATTACTTCATCTAATTTAGTATATGCATAAGTGAAGGTTAAATAAAATAACTAAACAGTTGTTCTTGTGAAACGCTATGAGACACTCGTGTTGAAGAATGTGCGTTAGAGATACGTGGACTAAGACGTTTGAGATTAATTACGAATCTCATGTTTCTTTTCGTTGTCAACATCTGAGCTTTGAGATAAATGAGTACAAAATTTACTTATTTCTAACAATGTTTATAACCAGGGCTGTATTAAGAATGGTGCCTGGGGAGCCTGGGTCGGGGGCATTTTGTCCAGGGGGCCCCATGAGCCTGCAGAATGTAAATACTGATAATAACAAGTAAAAATAATAACGGTAATGTGAAACTTGCAGCCCATTTCACTACATCATAAATAGTGAATGTCTAGAACTTTAATGTATAAGGACAATTTATAATTGTTATTTATATTATTAATAGCACTAATAAGTACACAAACATGTATTTTTCCGTCCGTGCTATCTTCTCGTCTAAATATAAATGGTATTAAATGGTAATACACAGCACCCACCCCTGACCAGAAATAGGCCATAGTACATCAACAGCCACTCGTTCAGTCCCGTTCTGTTCACGTTCAATCGCTACTTATTTAACAATGCTACCTACTTGGAGTTGGATGTGTACCGTATAATGTAGTGCAACTTGAACTTCTGTGAGAGCTGCTCGGTATGACATTTACTGACTCACAATTATCTTTGGATTTTAAATTTATACATTTACTTTACTCATTACATAAGTTTGCTGTATGCTCTGACTGGATAAATATGATTCTGTGCTAGACTAGAGTGAAGGAATAACGAGAATTTGGAGAACTACTGTACAAACGGGTGCAGTGCTGCCAGAGCTAGAATACTCCAGCCCACATCAAAATAGAGAGATGATTTTGATTCTGAGTTGAATTTGAACAATTCTATGATTTCATGATCAGGCTGAGAGAGAAATTAGATTCAACAGTGTCAATGCTCAAGTTCATAGAACAACAAAATTTGGAAGCAACTTCTCCAAATGTCAGTATAGCCTTGATAATATTTTTATCACTGCATGTCACAGCGTGTGAAGCAGAACGCAGATTCTCAACAATAAAACTGGTGAGGCGTGCTACAATGAGTCAAGATAAGCTGAACTGTCTTGCCATCATGTGTATTGAAAGTGATCTAATATGTGTGATTGATTTTCAAGAGGTAGTTTCCCAGTTTGCTGCTATGAATGCTAGAAGACTAACTTTTAGTTACATAAACTTTCATCTGTGAAGTATTTCATCTAGTACATTTGATTACTAGTTTTTTTTATCAGAACTCAGTTTGTTGAAAGACAGTTTTTCTATCTATATATTCTTAGTAACAATGTTGCTAATCAATGTATGCAACTTGAATCTTGCAGGGAAGATTTTATATTACCTTATCTATTATGTTCTTGTTAGCTGAATTCACAATAAATAAAAATAACTACCATTATTTGATTTTTTCCTTAAAAAAATAGGGAGATGGCCCAGATGGGATTGGATAAGGGGACCCCTCAGGATGAGGTGCCCAGGGCCCTAAATTGTCTTGATGCAGCCCTCTTTATAACTACATGTGAGGGCCAGAATGAGTACATTTTAGTAGAACACTCCTAGGTAGAATATATGTTGGATAATTTATTATTCTCTATGAGGAAGTTATAATCGAAGATGAGAGTTTATTTATTAATTCACATATTATCAGTTCAAAAACCTCCTTTTAAATATTTGCATGTATGCTTTTTTGTTGTGACATTAATTATAGTTTTATTTGGTAGAGGACTTAATTTCGAGATTATTTGTAGGCTTCTACAAAAGCCGTGTCAGGATTTCCAAACTTAGGGGGTAATGAGATCAAAGGTTAATATCATACTGTATAAGAAATCCTCCACAGGTTTTGGTCCTTCGAACTGGATAAGAATTGATGTTGTAATGGTGAAGATAGTGTAAATTTTAAGATAAAGTCACGCTTTACAGCTAAACAATATAATTTAAGGTCTAAAGTGTAAAATTTTATGTTTAAATCATCCATATTTTAGCTGATAAATACTTTGCATGTATTAACATGAAGACTGCAAGCATGGTTTTGAAATTTAAGTGGTTGGTGATATAAATAAGTGTGTCTTTTTCCCGAGTGGATAAAGTGTTTGTGTCAATGTAGATACAAAATATACTCTTGTGTTTAAATGCCACTAAGAAAAATAGAAGACAATACCCAATTACTACTGGATGAAAAATGCTAATTAGTAGGAGATTTGTGTGTTTACATATTTCCTGATTAATGATATCTTTAATAAGATATCATAAACAAAGAAGTGACAAAATTGCTGCTGGGAATTTGCTGAAAGGCATAAATTGACCCCAGCAGATGAAATGGCTCTTGGTACTGATGCATTTGGTTATGAAACAAAGAGAAAGTTTTCCTGTTGTAAATGTAGTTAATATATTGGGGCAGAGAAAAACCATAGCTAAATTACTTGTAGTTGGTATGCTAATTAGCAACTATACCCCAGGAATAGCAAAGGCTGCAAAAGTGTTAAAGTCTGATAGTCACAAGTTGGCTGATGAAGATATTGCTAGTAATGTACTTGAGAAATTTGGCATTGTTATTGGTACCTTACATTTTAGTAAGTTTGTTAGTGGTATTAACAAGTGGGATGTCTATAATTTGATGGAAATACCGGGTGGTGTCTTGTTGTAAGGTCATATGCCTCATGATGTTCAACATGAACAAAGTAATGTACAAAACCAACTTGTAATGCGAGTAGGAACGCAGTTACTGCCTACTACTACAGAAGAGTTTATTGGAGAGGCCATACAGCCTGTAAATAAATTATGGGAGTTGAAAGTATTGGAATAAATTAACAAGAAGTGAATCATGAAGACAAAATTAAACTTGGAAATTTTACAGATTCTGTTTCCTGGAAGTCTATCCACCCTCCTCTCCCACACAATTTTCAGAGAGCCTTTGAACAAATGAAGTCTCTAGTAGAACGCTTGAAGAAGGTACTGGATGATTTCTGTGTAGATAATTTGTTGGATGCTTGTATCAGTGAAGATGAACTGCTTGATATATTCTATACTGCAGATGTCTAGTTGACAAAGACTGTAATATCACTGTAAGCATGGAATTCCAACAACAAAAGCTTCAAAAGGTACTGGATCAATGCTTTTATGAAAAACCTAGATCTCCTGAAGGATCTGTCTTAAGTTTAATTTAGAATGTTAAAAGAAATAATTTGTCTGTGAAAGGTCTGAAGACTGGAGAAGAAGTGTTGATCAAATATAAACTTCTGTCACTGGTGAGTATAGTTTTTGACCCATTAGGTCTAATATCACCCTTGCTAAGAAGAGGAAAAATTCTTATTCAGAGAGCCTGGTCTGAATAGCTCTCATGAGAACATCTGTTATCAGAAGTATACAACGAGGACACATAATATTATGAAAGACCTGAACGTCATGCTGCCCAAAGGGTTTAAGAATTGTGAGCGCGCTTAAGCCTCGATGATCAATAGTAGCACTGATGGGGGACCCCCCTTTTTCTTTTATGGAGGGGCCCAGGATGTCTTGAATATATTTCATTACAGTTTATTTCTATGTACATATGTAAATTTTGTTTGCATGAGTTTTGTTTTTATTGTAGCTTATGTATATGTCTGTACATACACAGACACAGTATGTATATATATTCAGCTATATCAAGTAAATACGTATATCCGTATGTACAGTTCATTATTTAGGCTAGCTGTGGAAAATGAAAAGTGAGACACTAAAATTACTGTGCCTGTGCAAATAAAGAACCGTTGTTTGAAGCACTGTTTCTACCCGTTTTCTCACCTAAAGGGAGGGAACCCTAGCTAACCCCTAGTGCCAGGGACTCCTACAGAGAGGTGAATTATGTGAGACTTTTTTACGGAAAAAGTTAGTTGTGTTCGTGAGACGCTACAAGACTCGTGTTTACAACATGTGAAATTGGTCGTGATCAAGAGACTACAAAAATATCGTAATTCTTGACGGTGCATGTAAAGGTTAAATAACAAATAGTTAGTTGTTCTCGTGAGACACTATAAGACACTTGTATTTACGTGTGAAATCGATCATGATTGAGAGACTATGAAGACACCGAGATTCTTGACAGTGCATAAAATGATTAAATAACAAATAATTAAATAGTTGTTCTCGTAAGACCCTACGATACACTTGTGCTGAAGAAAGTGCGTTAGAGATACGTGGACTAAGAAGACACTTGAGCTTGATTACAAGTCTCGTGTTTGTTTGTTATTGTTGTCGACACCTTAGCTTCAAGATAGATGAGTACAGAATTTACTGGTTTCTAACAATGTTTATAACTACATGTGACAGACAAATGAGATCATTTTAGTAAAATACTCGTAGGTAGAATACATGTTGGAAAATTTATTATTCTGTATGAGGAAGTTATAATCTGAGGTGGGGAGATTTTATTTATTAAATCACAAATCAACAGTTCACAAGCCCCCTTTTAAATAGTTGCATGTGATATTGTATTTTTATTGGTAGAAGACTTAATTTTGAGATCGTTTGTAGGCCTCTACCAAAGCCATGTCAGGATTTCCAAACTTAGGGGGTTATGAGATCGAAGGCCAATAAAATATAGGAAACCCTCCACTATTATTATTATTATTATTATTATTATTATTATTATTATTATTATTATTATTATTATTATTATTATTATTATTATTATTATAGCAATACCATTTCATGAATAGTAAAGCATATGTAATAAGTACAGCACATCATTGTGCTGTATTAGACACACACATACACATGCATATATCTTATGTATGCATTATTATCATTATCATCCAATAAATACTTAATATACAACAGCTGCTACACTTAGGCCATTCTTATTGAAACAACACTTGGTTGGTAAGATGTTGCCTGAGTGCTCTCTCTCTCTCTCTCTCTCTCTCTCTCTCTCTCTCTCTC
>JAXCGZ010010992.1:0-5000 GCA_037179515.1 Halocaridina rubra
TCCCAATCCACCCTCCCTCATCACCCCCCATCCCCTCTACCACCTCCCTAACATCCCCACAACCTTCTAATCCCTCCCCCTCCTCACCCAAACCACCCACAAAATCACCCTAATTCCCCCCCACCACATCCCCCCCACCCCTCCCCCCACCCACCTATCCACATCTACCAATCAACCCATCCCCAACAACCCCATCCCCCCCCCTCTCTACCAACCCTCACCCACACACTCAATATCACCCACCAAAACCCACCCTCTCACCTCCCCAATTACAACATTAACCTCATTACACCCCAAACCTAACCACCCCTCATCAACCCCATCAATCACACACAAACCCACAACATCCCCCAACCAATAACCACCCCCTAAACATCCACAATTCCCCACACCCATACCACCACATCCACCCCCTTTTTCCCTCTCCTCATATCCCCCCACACTACCCAAACCATCACCCCAAAACACACCCCACAACTCCCCCCAATAATCCATCCCCCAACATACACAAACTCCACCCCACTCCACCACCCTCAACTCCCCCCATTAAACCTCCCCCCCCACACTCCTTCCCCATCCCATCAACCCTAACCTCCACTACACACACCACCACACTCACATCACCCCACACAAATCACAACAACAACTCCAACACCCCCTCCAACTCCCTATACACCCCATCCCAACAAAACCTACCCATACAACCAACCAACAATCACCCACGCTCTATAACTCGACTACTATCTAATCGTAAACAGTCCATACGTCTTAACAACATTATCTCTGTGCCAAAAAATGTATCATTTGGTGTTCCACAGGGATCAGTACTTGGTCCTATCCTTTCTCCATTTACGTAAATGATCTATCTCTTCATTTCTGACTGTCTAGTCGTACAATATGCAGATGACACTCAACTACTCCTTAGTGGTGATATTAATAATCTCCCAGAGCTAACTTTAAGAGCAGAAAACACTCTGTCAAAATTTAAACCTATTTCCAAGAAATTGGGCTGTTAATTAACGAAAGTAAAACACAGTGCATATTTATTGGTTCAAGGTTCCACATAGCACAAATTCCAGAAAACACAACAATTAATTTTTGCGACAATATTATCACACCTAGCAAAACAGTCAAAAACCTAGGAATTCACTTTGATAACCACATGTTGTTTGATTCCCACATAGATGAAGTATGCAAAAAGGTTACAGGAACATTAATGTACTTATCACGTATAAAAGACAATTTTGAGACTACCACTCGAATAACTGTTGTTGAATCTCTAGCCCTAAGTCACATTAATTACTGCACAACTGTTTGGGGAGCTACCACTAAGACTCAGATAAACAGAATACAGAAGCTTATTAATTCTGCAGCTCGAGTTGCCCTGGGAGGAATAAGAAAATATGACCACATCACACCAGCTCTCAATAAACTTGGGTGGCTGCGGGCAGAAAATAAGGTCGCTTATGCTATTTATGTTTTTGTATTCAAAATTTTGGACCATCATTATCCTAGCTGGCTATTTGATTTAAAAACAGTCAGGGATATAAGGGGAACCAACACAAGACAGAGCAGTGAGCTCTTTATTCACAGAACAAACACAGAAGCAGGTTCAAAGATGATCACTATCAAAGGGCCAACACTCTGGAATAATATTCCAGAGCATCTTAAAAATGCATCCTCCTTCACAGCTTTCAAAGGCAAACTATATAGTTTTCTTTTGGACAAATAGTTGCTGCTCATTAAGAACTAATTATTCTCATTGTAAGGAAACAAATATGGAAATGATGCCGATAATAACGATCCTGTATCTAGTGGCATACTTACTACTTTATTATTAACATTATTGTTAACATTTTTATTACAGCATTATTATTTTCTATGAAAGCTACATTTAATTTAACTATATGTCTAACCCTCTTATTTATTAGTTTAATTACATGTCTACTTATAAGTTACTATTAATGTTGAATAACCATTGTACAAAATGGAAATAAATGTTTTGATTTGATTTGATTTGATTCCTCCACTCTTCCCTAACCTTATCCCCCTAACCTCTTCTAAACCGAGGTTGGGGAAGGGAGAGGTTTATAATCCATCTACCATATATTAAACCAACCTCACACACACCCAATTTTTTAACTGGTGATTCGAGGAAAAGGAAAACAGAATAACAGTTTCATGCAAAAAAAAAAATCTTTAATGAATTTTCATTACACTTTATATCTAGGAATTGTGTGAGTGTGTGTACGTATATGTGTATGTAATTTGAATATTTTTAGCGTTGACCGAATCATTATTAACAATATCTAATTCATTAGAATATTAAAAAAAAATAACGCAGATAAAGTACGAAACTGGATAAATTAATAATGTTCATTATTTTTGTTTTGGAATATTTTCGGCGAAACTAAATTACAGTCAGAAGGGTAGAATTTCATTCCATATATATTATAATAAGATACTAATTAATAACCAATTTCATTAATAAACTATATTCATATGTACCATAATTACCCCCATCAAAATGCAATCTAAAACAATAACATTAAACACTACAACACGTGATTATCTTATAGAACAGAAATCAGAGCTAATTAATCTCTATGTCAACTAATCCACATAAAATAATCACAATCACTTGTATATAACAAACATATTTTGTTTGTATTACGACACTACATAATTATGCATAAATATATTAAATCATTATTTTGGTTCATAATAAAATACAGGTATTTCGTAATCCTAAAGTATTATCGTGTCCTGTATTAAAGTCATTTCATCATACAGGACACTGAAAGCATCAGTAATAATAATAATAATAATAATAATAATAATAATAATAATTTTTTTTGAAAATAATAAAGAATCAAATAACTTTAATGATGACGCTGACAAAAATAATAATAATCAAGTAATAATAATAATAATAATAATAATAATAATAATAATAATAATAATAATAATAAGCAGAGGTATTCTACAAGAGTAGCATGTACTAGCAAAGCATTTGACACTAGATAGATAAAGCTAGATACTCTATTTCCACAGTAATTTTTAATACTAACAATAATACTAATGCCTAATTTTTCATTACTTTACATATTCATACTTCTAAACAGGCAGAGTCATAAAAGATAAATGTTTACTTTCATACACCCCAACAAGTGAAATGAAAACAAAAAACACTGAAAATATTTAAAACTAAAAAACTAAAAAAATAAAGTACCGCTTAGTCTCTTCATTTGGTTTAAACTGACCTACCCAACTAGCATAAGAAAACCTAACCTAACCTAACCTAATATGATTTTGTATCGAATTTTTTTCTAACTGGGGAAAATGAAAGTTAGTATTTTCACTAAAATTATAAATACTACAACTTTCTATTTTCACAATTCACTAAAAAAATACTATTTTTACAGTGCAATGCTATATACTTTTATAATAGTATATATTAATTTTTTCTTATAAGCCACATTCAAATGCATATTGAAAAAAAAAACTAGTTTCCAAAGCGCTTTGATCTACATTACTTTAGAAAACCTAAAACTAAGTTTTATTTTCTCTTTGACCGCATTCATTAATACATATCCAGCAAGCCAGAAAATATCACATGAAATAATTCACCTCTTTCGACAACGCAGCCACCAGTCATTATATCAAGAGTGGATTGGTAAGGTGAGTCCGGACCCGGAAGAACGATAGTCCGGCTAAGACTACTCGTACCTAGTCTCCATCAATCAAATCCATCAGTTTAATTAGAGATGGAAAATTGATACAGAAGGATGGAGTGAGAGGAAGGCATTGAAGGAGAGAGAGAGATGTTAGGGTTAGTCATGGAGGAAAAAAAGCAAGGTTTAAAAAAGACTAAGCTCCAAGCTTAATGGCTGATGAATATATGTATGTCTGTGCAGCGGATTGACCAACATATTTACAGACCTTAAACAATTATTTCGGATCAAGTGAAGAAAAAAAAAATAAAAATATATATATATATATATATATATATATATATATATATATATATATATATATATATATATATATATATATATATATATATATATATATATATATATATATATCTGGTAATCTTAGATTAGGTTAGGTTAAGTTACATAAGGTTTCGTTACTATATAATAAACATAAGCTATAAGTTAATTGGCTGACAGGCTGTAAGAGAGAATTTTCTTTACTAGTGAGGGCGAGATAATCTCTAATAGCGGACACTGGAGAGTATTATATTTACTACAGGAAACAAAGATCAATTATTTTTACTAATGGACACAGGGAGGAATAATCTACACTAATGGACACAGGAGGAATAATCTATACTAATGGACACTGACAGCCACTATTATTCACTAGTGGACACAGGGAGGGATTATCTCTAATACTGGACACTGGGAGAGGTTACCTTTGCCAGTGACAATGTGAAGGATTATCTTTATTATTGGACACTGGGAGGGATTTCTGTTACTAGTGGACACTGGAAGGGAATTTCTTTACGAGAGAAGACTGGAAGGATTTATCTAATACTACTGGACATTGGGAGGGATTCTTTCTACTAGTGGACACCCGACTCTGAGGCGTCAGGTCGAGGGTTCGCGCCCCGTCACGGTCTGAGGTTAGCAAGGGCATGCACTCAGGGTAACGACTACATCTGCCAAAACAAGTCCTTCGCATGAAGGCAACCGTCCTAGCCCTTGGTTGAAAAGGGAACCCGTGACGTAAAACCGGAACAAACAAACAAACAGTGAAGATCTATACTAATGAACACTGGAAGGGATTATTTCTAGTAGTGGATACTGGGAGGAATTATCTTGACTAGCGGACACTGGAATGGATTATCACAGCTAGTCTACACTAGCAGGAATTATCTTTAATACTGGACACTAGTAGAAATTAACTTAGTAATTCAAAACTTGCCTATCAAAATATGTGCACAGATAGATTATTACATTTACTGAGAAGGTAAAATTATAAAATTCTAATTC
>JAXCGZ010010992.1:10000-12322 GCA_037179515.1 Halocaridina rubra
AGGACCTAATGTACCCCAAGGTTGTTTTTCTTTTTAAAGAGTGTGACACCGGGACAGGCAGAAACTGCCCTCATCAAGAAAGGCCCGGGCACGAAAAAATAACAAGACTAAAGAAAAGAAAAAGGTTAAGGGCAAGGCAGAGATGAGGTAATGTCACACAAAGGAAAACGACAGACAGAAAAAAAAAAAGAGTCAAAGTACAGAGAACCCAGAGATATGGAGGATTAGGCTCTGAGATGACGATAGATCTGCTTTTTGAAGAATGAAAGACCACAAGAATTAAGAAAGACAGAAGGAGGAAGAGAGTTCCAGAGTCTGGAGGTAGATGGGAAGAAGCAGTCGCTGCACCGACCAATCCACGAGCTACAAATCTCCACACAGTACCTGTGAGATGAGGCCGCTTGGCGAGTGTTACGCGGCTTCGACAGTGGAGGAGGGATGCAACTCGCCAACTCATCAGAGCAGCGATGGAAGTAGTAGCAATAGAAAAGCGAAAGGGAAGATACCTTACGGCGAAGAGAGAGACAATCCAGGTTAGAAGTAAAAGTAGGATCATTAATGAGTCTGACTGCCTTAGATTCAAGTTAGGTCATGTTAACTTCACCACACCTAACATGTGTTTAACCTAACCTAAAAATAACTCCCTTGATAAGCATCTTAAAATTACATCAGGTGCCTATTCTGCGATTGATCTAATAGTTTCTACGTGGTTCTCTGAGATTATGAAGACATTTCCTGGCGACATTAATAACTCAAAAGCCCTAAAAGAAAATAAAATAAAAAGCACATATATGATGCACACGCAAACACACGGGCACACACATACACACAAACACACACACACACACACAAAGTCTTATGGAGCTTATAAATAAAAATAATATAATATTTTACAAAAGAAAATGTTCATAATGATAATAATAAGAACAATAATAATAATAATAATAATAAAAATAATAATAATAATAATAATAATAATAATAATAATAATAATAATAATAATAATAATAAAAGAAATATGAAAAAAAAAGATATGAATCATTAGCCATAGGCGATCCCTTACCTCTCTCGCAGACATAACCAGCAATAGTGATTCCTAAACCTTGATGATCTTTAGTGATCTCCAACTCTATGGTTTCCATCTCGGGCAAGGCACCGCTAGCCACAAGGGCAAGCTCTTCCTCGGTGAAGGACGCTGAAGAAGGCCCTGCGGCAGGAGGGTTCTCTTCCAAACCCAGTACCACGCCTCCTCCTCCTCCTCCTTCTCCGCCGCCTCCTCCGGAGATACTACCACGTCCCAAGACCACCTGTTGCTGCGAGTTGCAGAAAAAGTGGGAAAAATGTGAGATAAAAAAGGAACAAGGAAATAAAAATGATTAATTTTTACTTTACTGATCGGTTACTAGTACGTGTCTTATATGTTACAAATAATATGCATATCATACATGTGCATATCAACTTTTTTATGAATATGAATACGCTTAAATGAAAGGAAATAATGTGAAATTATTCCAAAATTCAGCTTATAATCACAAATAGTGACAAAGTATTAAGGGTATAACCACACTGAATGCGACTTGCTTTGAGGATAGTGGGATGCCTAGCTGGTCGGTGGCAAGACATATCTCGTGTCATCTGAATGCTTTAGGGCAGGTATGGCCACTCACATTAGCTGGAAGTATTTATTTTCTTTATTTAATCCACCTCACAAGGCAACCCGTTACCCTCCTTGCAAATCGCGTTCAGTGTGGTCTTACCCTGAGAGATATAGTACTGCTTAACGATAAAGGAACTGTCAATGAACTGTACCCACATATACCAATACAGCTGCTGCATGTGATCGCTTTTACGTCACGGAGTCTCTTTTCTACAAAGGGATTGGACTGCCTACTTGCGAAGGACTGTGGTTTTGGCTAGTGCGACCGTTACCTTGAGTGAATGCCCTTTCTAACCTCTGACCGTGGCAGGCCTCGAACCCAAAACCTGATATATCAAAGTCGCAAAAGCATTCCCACACATATAGCTCAGATCTAATTGCAGTAAATTTATAGTAATTTTATTGTCTTTTTTTCTTATACTTAAACATGTAGTCACCGTAGCTCAAGCAGTAGCGTCCGGACTCTGAGGCGTCAGGTCGAGGGTTCGCCCCTCCACGGTCTGAGGTTAACAAGGGCATGCACTCAGGGTAACGATTACATATGCCAAAACAAGTCCTTCGCAAGAAGGCAACCGTCCTAGCCCTTAGTTGAAAAGGGATTCGTGACGTAAAACCAGAACTGAACTGCCATTAACTTCAACATATTTAAGCTCCCATAATATTTT
>JAXCGZ010010993.1:0-12284 GCA_037179515.1 Halocaridina rubra
CCTGACACAATAACAACCAGTAACGAAAGAGCGTGCGAGGGTGCATCAGCTGATACGGAGGCGGCAAAACTTTTGCAGATAGAGGTTCGTTCTCCCGCATCCTCCTCCTCTTCTACTGCTTAATGCGATCGGATATTATGAAGAGAATTGAAAAAAAGCATTAACAACAAGCAGCAAACAAACTTGCGATATAATATCGTCAGGGAAATAGATTGTGTTAGAGTGCATAGGTGATACAGAAGCGCCAAAACCTTTGCAGATAGAGATTCGTTCTCCTGCATCCTCCTCCTCTTCTACCGCTTAATGCGATCGGATATTATTGAGAGAATGGAAAAAAGCATTAAGAACAAACAGCAAACAAACTTGCCATATAATATCATCAGGAAAAAAGCGTGCTAGAGCAAAAATGTTTACAGATAGAGGGTCATTCTCTCGCATCCTTGTGCTCACCGCCACCATGCACGTACCAGTGTATACCTGTTCCCCACCTCTTAATAGAATGCATTAATTTGTTTACTGTACAGTAAATCTGTATATCTTTTATACTATATACTATTTGCATATTAATATAAATAACTACAGGTCTTTCTGCTTTGTTATGTACTTATAGAATATGTTTTACTTATCTTATATCTTTCGTCTGGTTTGGGTATGTACAGTTGTGAGACGTATCTATGCCCATTATCATTGTGTCTTATGGAAAATGACTCATTACATTATGCAATTATTACAATACGCAGCACTTCTGAGAACCTGTATTCGCGTTATTACAAGAACTAGGTATATATATATATATATATATATATATATATATATATATATATATATATATATATATATATATATATATATATATATATATATATATATATATATATATATATATATATATATATATATATATATATATATATATATATATATACAGTGTTCCCCCGGTTATTCGCGTTTCTTGGTTCGCGTTCTCACTGTATCGCGTTTTTTTTTTTTTATAAATTATTATTTTATTTCATGGGTATATGCAAAAATATTAAAATATTAAAAAAAAAATTCAGTATTTTCATTTTTTTTAATTGAAAAAAACATATATCATTATCTAATTGATAAAAAAAGAATTATTTCCCAGCCTACTAATAATAAAACAGTAAAAAATAGTAAAAAACATAAATTTAGATAGATAGATAGATAGATAGATACGTTTATTGACCACCTCTTTTGAAAAGTACAGTATAATCTTTACAAAAGGAATATTTGGTCCAAATTACAATGAATAAATACAATAGATTTTGTACATTCATCAAATAAGTAAATGAATTTTAAATTAATATACAGTGTACTAATAACTGAATGATATACGTAAGTACAGTATAACTCACAGTATTGCATCATGCGAAATAGTGTTCGATAGCGTACAATGTATTGGGGTCGCAGCCACCTGAGGTAGCATATATATTTATATTTCCAGTAGTTTCATGATTTTATTGATAAAAAATTGTATTTATTAGCCTAAGAATAATAAAACAGTAAAAAATAGTAAAAAACATAAATACTAACAGTATTGCAACATGTAAAATACGATACCGCTATCAGCGTTTTGGATAAAGACTCGTTCAGTCTAACTCACGTGTGTGCCGTTCACTTTGTGCTTATTATACGTTTTGCTTGTGTTCGATAGCGTACAATGTATTGGGGTCGCAGCTACGTGAGCTAGCATATATATTTATATATCCAGTAGTTTCATGATTTTATTGATAAAAAGAATGTATTTCTTAGCCTAAGAATAATAAAACAATAAAAAATAGTAAAAAACATAAATACTAACAGTATTGCAACATGTAAAATATGATACCGCTATCAGCGTTTCGGACAAAGGGTTCCACCATCTTCCATTGTCTCGCCTCACTCGTGTGCGCCATCCACGTTGTGCTTATTATTATTAATATGTTTTGCTTGTGATTTTTTTACTCGCATATTTTAACCTTTGCAATGCCTCCCAAGCATCCTTCATCTTCTAAGGCTTCTTGTAGTGAGCCTAAGCGGCAAAGGAAAATATTAACCATTATAGATAAAGTGAAGCTCTTAGATACGTTGAAAGAAGGAAAAAAGTTTGTGGATGTCGGCCGCTATTTTACGTAAACGTAAAAATTATTGTAAAATACTGTACCTATGTATGTCAAGTCATCATCACCTCATTCACGGTAAGTTTTCCTATCACTTTCATAAAAAATTATGTTGCTTGCTGTTATTTATAATGTAAAGGGTGTTTTTTTAACAGTACAGGGAGGGTTTATACAGTGTAAACGTAAAAATACATTAAAATATCTATGTACATATAGGCTGATCCTACTCCGCGGATTTTTCATGGTTCGCGCCGGGTCCCGGAACCGAACTACCGCGATAAGGGAGGTAACACCGTATATATATATATATATATATATATATATATATATATATATATATATATATATATATATATATATATATATATATATATATATATATATATATATATAAGGGGGTCCCCACTTTACGTCAGGGTTCCGTTCCTGACAGCTGACTTAAGTCGGAACACTCCTCTGATTCCAGAAGCTCTTTTGCATCATCAGGCGCCACCTCC
The DNA here is from genome assembly GCA_037179515.1 of Halocaridina rubra. Taxonomy (NCBI): domain Eukaryota; kingdom Metazoa; phylum Arthropoda; class Malacostraca; order Decapoda; family Atyidae; genus Halocaridina; species Halocaridina rubra. The sequence continues at coordinate 2,618 of JAXCGZ010010993.1, forward strand.
AACTTAAGCTCCTTACTCTAGGCAACTACGTTCTTGGTGACAGCCTCAACTGTCTCAAAACCTCAGAGGTCATTCACAAAATAGGGGCACAGTTTCTTCCATACCCCATTCAAGTTTGTCTACTTCACTTCCTCCCAAGCATCAGCAATATTCTTCACAGCCTGAAGAATATTGTACGGCTTCGAGAAGTTCTTTAGAGTAAAGCTTTTGTCCTTTTCAGTTGCCCTGAGAGCCATAGCAATTGTGCATATGAGGTAGTAGGCCTTGAAAGAGGCAATGAGCCCCTGATCTATTGCTTGTAACATTGCAGTGGTATTAGGTGGAAGGTAAACCACCTTGATATAAGGATGAAAGTCATCCATATTGGGAGGGTGACTAGGGGCATTGTCTAGCAATAGCAATACCTTAAAGGGCAGACCCTTGGAGGTACAGTACCTCTCCACTTTCAGCACAAAATGGTTGCTGAACTAGTCCTCATATATATGAAGAGTTATCCAAGCCATCATGTTTGACTTCCCGACAACTGGCAGGTGACCTTTCCAAACGCCCTTGAATGCCCTTGGGTTTTCTGCCAAGTAAATCAACAAGGGCTTCAGCTTACAGTCTCTAGTAGCATTAACCCCAAAAGCAAAGTCAGTCTCTCCTTTCTGACTCTATGTCCTGGTGCTGTCTTCTCCTCTTTGGCTATGTACGTACAACTAGCCATATGCTTCCAGAGCAAGCCAGACCTCTCCATATTAAATGTTATTCGAGGGAACCCATCTCCCTATTTATTTCTACTAACTCTGGGAAACCCTCTTGCTGCTTCCTCGTCACCACTAGCAGCTTCACCTTGCACCCTTACCTAGTGCAACGAGCCTTAAAATGATTAAACCAACACCTCCTGGTAACAAGCTCTTCACTTTCACCCCCTTCCCCCTTTTCTCTTTTCAAGGCTTCGAACAATATTATAGCCTTTTACTGTATTACTATGAAGCTTACTGGGATACACCGCCGATTCTGATCATCAAGCCAGAGCACTAGCAATCTCTCCATCGCGATCACAAGGCGACCACATTGCTTAGTAATTACAGTGGACATCAGAGGAGTAGAACCTTTCATATGTTCACGAATGCGATATTTGTCTTTAATGATTGTTGCCACGGACGTACGGGCTAAGCTGTGTGTGCTGCCACCGTTTCTTCCTTTTCCAAGCGGTTCCCAATTTCAGCTTTAATTTCCATGGTGCTGGCCTCTCATTTCTTTGTATCACTGCTATCAGAACTACCACCAACACTCTTGGGAGTCATAATAATATCATAACGAGCAGACATGAGTGATGCGAACAAGAGAGCAGATTAGCACGAGTCACAATATGGTGGGTGATAGTAAACTGAGCGGTGGTTCTTTTTCCTCTTCTAATGCCGCGTGATGCTGTTTCTTTTGCGACACAACAAACTCATTTGCATAAACTCGCATTTACGGCTATGTGTTTTGTATTTTTTTAAATTTAATATAATCCTTCGTTATAACCAAATGCATAAATTAATAAAACCATTAACTTATATGCAAATACAGCTGTGCTTCTAGCTGTGTATATGTCTGCCACTATCACAAACTGTTCAGCACGAGCAGATTAAATTTACTGCACCAGCCAGGTAGGTCAAAAAATTAATTTATTAATTATTTTTTGGCCTCCTACATAACTATAAAATGACTTAAAATGGGGACCCCCTTTATATATACTGTACTCATAATATTAAGTTTAATGTCAAAGTTCTCTTTAATTCTGTAATAAGAAATGTATTTAGAGATAATATCAGATATGATATTGCAAATTATATTTCTTTGAACATCAGTGTACTTCTAATGCACGCAGAGTTGCATTAAGTGTAGCTAATTGCTTACTTTAGTCAAAATTAATTTTGTATACTTTTGTAGATCGCAAAAGAAAATTCAAGTTGACTGTTTGAGACTGTATTTCAACCCTCTTTATCAAAGGTTCATATTTTCCTAAGTGTATTTTGATAGTTACAGATGATGTTATATATGGTCTATGTTTTTATTAGATACTATGTCAATCTGTTGATTTCACTGAAATCCATGAGCAAGGTATCATTTGTTCTTAGGGTTAAGTACCTGTACTTTATGTAAAACAGGCCCTATAAAACAGATTACACTGTCAATATAATGGCATAGTACCTTCTTAGAAATCCAGATAGCTTATTCCATATTAGAAGCTCATTAAGATCTACTCATTAACCCAGTTGAGCAGACCTGTCAATCACCAACTCAGAAAGATTACCTCGTTCAAGCAGCCCAGTAGACAGTATAAACCTTGGGACAATATTACTTTATACATTTTCAGTTTTCCCTAATAAATGTACTGTATACCTCTATGTATCTTCAACTTGAGATTTTTATTCAGGCCACATAACTACTGCTGATAAATAGTATAAACTACTCCTCCTCTACAAATAAAGCTATGCAATATTTGTAAAACTTTTGCCTTTAAAATTTTAAGATTTTTTTTTTTATTTTTACAATATGATAAAGCTTATGACAGTTTTGTTGCCCAGCAAAAAGAAATGCCATAGTTTTTGGATTCAGTGTCAAGATATTTTTACAGCTATAGAACAAGTTTTAACATTATTTTCTCTATTAATTTTTGGTGTTTGTTTAACATTCCAGAAAACTGTGGGAGAAGTTTTTGCAGTTATGTTCGGACTCAGGCTCCTTGTATGGCATCACATGGAGTGCTCTACGCTCTCAGTTGGACGGCGTAGAGCTCAAAAAAACTTATGTGCTGAACCCTCTCGCTCCGGAATTTATACCTCGTTATTTATATTTTTCCCCAATTCCTCCCCTTCAAGTAGTACCGCCCATGCCTCCTTACGTTGGTATGTATCCTCAGTATAGCTCTTATATACATCCTTACTCCATGATGGGAGGTCATCCAATACCGTATCTGCCACCTACCCACATACAACCTCAGTGGCCTTCCGTTCCGTTTAATTCTCAGAAGGTACCCGTGGTGAGGCCAACTGCTGGTCGAGTTGGTCAACCTCTTATCGCATCGCATCCTTTGAGACCTGCTGTACCAGCTGCTGGTCCTTCCCTATTTATGGATGCATCTGGTCATGACTATCATCATCAATTGCATAGAAACATATATCCAATGTATCCATATCCTCCAGCCACCATCCCTCACCCCCTGCCCACACTCCGCCCTCCCACAGACCTCGATCATTACCGTAGTCCATATATCTCGGCACTTCCTGGAAATTATCAGCATATGAAGCAAGTTGCTCCTCCTACCACGATGATCCCACCAGTGGGAAGTAAAGGCTCTCATTATGGGCGTGCAGTGTCACTTCCTCCTCCCCCTCCAGTCGGCCGTGTTACTTCACAGAGTGAGGGAGAGAAATCGTATCAGTTTTTAAATAACGTGCACTTCCCTGAACGTAATCTCCCATCCAATCCTCCGTCAGTTGTTTCGCAGACAGTTAGATCTCGCACTGATGCGGGATCCCCATTATCTACCCATTCTAGAGAAAGGTAAGTATATTTTGTTGCATTTTGTAATTTAAAAGTTCCCAGATGATAATGCGCATATGTATGAAGAGGTGGAATATCAGAGATTTTTTCAATTATGAACGTAGATATTAGCTTAATACAGTAAGATATATCTCCTTCTAAGGCAGTACTCTGTAAGGGGTAGCCTTATTACTATTGATGTGTGTCAGGCTCCATATTTGGCAGTATTGCAGTGTAGTTGAAAGCATGTACTGGGAATTGAAGACATGAGAAGTTTGATGTATGTAGCAATATTTTATTCTTGGTATTTCTGGTAAAGTTGAGACAAAAAAAAATTTGCAAGATTGATAGGGGTAATGGGCCAGCAGTTTTTCCCATTATGAAGTTTTTCTTGCCGGAGAACATTTCTTTTAAGAGTAATTATATTCTTGCTTTTGTGGCTTTCACGCTAGTTTTGGGAGTCCAGTATATGGAATTTTGCATAAAAATAGGATAATTGTAGGTTGTGATATTCTTGTGAATCCGATTGCTAAGTATTGAAATGAAATAAGATTTTGTCATAGTAATATTCAGTTTTTTAAATTTTGATAGCTTAGAGATAGCTTTTTATTTCTTGAGGATGCATTCGAACTGAGATGTTGTTATATTATTTCTCTATATTTTATATATCTGCCACTCTCGTTAATTGATATTCTTTTCTCTATATTCCAGTTCGCACTCCAGTAATAGTGAAAGTAGAGGTTCTATGCGATCGCAAACTCAACCTAATTCTCACATGCAGCAGGACCTAAAATCGAAACTGAGATTTTCAACATCCATTCCAGCACCACCAAGTAATGTTGAGGGTAAGACTCAGCACATGATGCAGCAGCAGCAGCATTCGAGTTTTCCTCCTTGTCAGCAGAACGGTGATATGAATGACGATTGCGTTCTCCCAACTCCCGACGTGTTGCGTAGTATAGACGACCTCATTAGTGATCATTCTCCTACAAAGACCCCTAGCCATAGCCATTGGAGTATGGAGGAGGAGCATCCTAACTTCAGGCTAGATCCCATTCAGAGTTTGTGTAAGTCACCTGTAGACCCGTGGTCTGGCAGTCAGTCTAACAGAGTAAGAACTTCTTATAGTGGTAGGATGCCTCCTGCATCTCCTTCGTGGTTGGGCTCATCTTCTAGTATTGGGAAAGTAGTAACGGTGCAAGAGGTAGAAGCTTCCTTTCTCAATAAACAAAAAGGACCTGAGGGAAATATTCCGCCGTCGACTCCGAAACAGGCAGCGTCGGGTTTGTCATTTTTCATAGGTGATAGTGAAAATCCTCGAAGAGGAGGAAAGTTAGAAAATGACGCCTTGAGAGATGCTAGGAGCAGTAGGGAAGTCCCCCCTCCGCCAGGTTTTAGTGGATTTAGTAGGTTATCCGAACCTTTATCACATCTAGAACTTAGAGATGTTGAACCCGTGGGTCATAGAACTCCCAGCCTCCCATTGTATTTACGACGTGGGAGCAGGGAGACTTCCTCGACTCGAAGCTGTAACTCGCCGCAGACTGTTCAAAATATTAGTAATGTTCATTCTAATAGTGCTGGCATCCTAGGCACTTCAGTATGGAATAGCAGCAGTCAGAATTCACATAATTCTTCCACTGCAGATGGAGAGACTGTTTTGAAAAATTTATCCATACTTCATTCTGGTTTACCATCTGGCATACCACTTGATCAGTTATCTCCAACTCAAAATAATAAAACCTACGCTGGCGTGTTACGTTCATCACTTCAGCAGTCGTCTTTGGACCAGAGTGACGAGTCCGATTTTCTTCTTAGAGATTTTACCGAGAGGCGGCATTGTACAACTAATAATCATCTCTATCAGTATTTCCCCTGATTTTTACCTCCAGTAATGTACAGGACATAATTGTTGATTAATTTTTCTTTTCATTTTTATTACGGTTTCAGTATTCACTCGTCAATCTGTATATACAATTGCATGTGAGATATGTATACTGTAATACGTAGGTATGAATGTTTGTATATTTAGACATTCAATTTCTCTTAAGATTTAATACTCTTAACTATTTTTTATAAAGAAATTGGAGCTAAAAAAAAAAAAAAAGTTATGCATATTTTGTAAAAAAAAATTTTAATGTTGTGGTGTGTACTGTAAATATATGGTCAGAAACTTATGATTAACTACTGATATATTATTGGTCACTGTATAATATGTATATACATGCTGCAGATTCTTGCAATTATAGAAAGTGATTGGTAATGCAAGGTTGTGCTTTTGACACATTTCTTTTTGGTAAATCAAGTTAGTTAGCTTATACTGCAAAGGAAAATATGTCAGTAAGCTGATGAAAAATTTGTGTTTCAGATGTCAAAAAGATTTTGTTTAACCAAAATTTTGTAGAAAAAAAAGTTTATATATATATATATATATATATATATATATATATATATATATATATATATATATATATATATATATATATATATATATATATATATATATATATATATATATATATATATATATATATATATCCCACTGAGGGCAATTATATATATATATATATATATATATATATATATATATATATATATATATATATATATATATATATATATATATATATATATATATATATATATATATATATATATATATATATATATATATATATATATATATATATATATATATATTATATATATATGATGCTATTTCACGAGACATGCGTGAATTCTGTAAATTTGAAGGCATAAGGAAATTGAAAGAAATTTTGAGATCCTTTGTACTTTCAAGTGTACTGTATTATTTATCTTCAGATGAATAATACACTTGAAAGTACTAAGGCCCTTAAAATTTCTTTGTATTTCCTTATGTAGCCATAGCCATTCATATATATATTTATATATATATATATATATATATATATATATATATATATATATTATATATATATATATATATATATATATAAATTTTTTTTTTTCCTCCTTGCCTTCAAAGGGAAAATGAAATGCTAGTTGCCAAGTACTTTTGAGTATTTAAAAATTATTATTAAAGCCATAGCTGAAGAACAAAGGGATGTAAAAATACATACCTTTTTTTTTATAGCTGCGAATTGCAAGGGAGGACAAGTCTCTAGTTAAATCATTCATGAACATTTTTGCAAAGAGTTGAATATATAAAAGATCTGCCTCAACATTTTTAAATCCTCAGAAAGTTTACTTAAAAGTAATGGATCAAATACAAACAAACTGCAGCAAAAGTTGATTTTTTATTTGCTCAAGAACGTTGTAGCAATTTCAAGAAAATATCTACAAATTTGAAATCTCAGAGTGTATGTAGAAATTTTCTTTAATCTACTTTCATCTCCTTAGCAATTCATAGCAGTTTCTATGTAAGCTTATTTATACATTACCCCCTTATGTGATTTAGCTCCGGAGTTTAAAAAATTTTGCTGATGTAAAATATCCTTTTCTATGTAATCGGTGATAACTTACAGAATAGGTAGACAATTGTCATGCCTTGGGATTGGCTTGCTTTCTAAAGATTTTTATTTTAAAACTATTATCCCTGCCTTCTTTAGCTTTGTCATTAATTTTGATTTTTATTTAAGTATAAAGTGCTTGCTTACTCGTTCTTATATAATTTTCTTTAAATTCAATATAATTATTCTGATTTTTATTGAGTAATTTTCTTGAAGTAAAGGAGCATATCTACTGGCAATAGGTTCCAAGAACTCTTGCAAATACAATAAATCCTAGGTATCTATTTTCTCATGAATAAAACTTAAGAATCCATCTAGGTACTGTAAGTGATTAACAACGCTAACTAATAATGAAATAGAAGAATTATGACAATGCATTATCTGAATATTGTACGTAGAACTCATCAATTGTGTATTTCTGAATTTTCCCAATAGTATTTTCGTATCATGACCATGGAAAGCAAAGCCACTTATTAGGGGGATATATATATATATATATATATATATATATATATATATATATATATATATATATATATATATATATATATATATATATATATATATATATATATATATATATATATATATATATATATATATATATATATATATATATATATATATATATATATATATATATATATATATATATATATATATATATATATATATATATATATATATATATAAAATTGTAAATGTAGTCACTGAGTATATAACATGATTGTGTACTTTTCCAAGGTACTGCAAGTTGTCATTATTATTATTTAGAATCATTTCATTTAATGGCTTCTTTATAGTATAGCACATTTGGTCCGTCATTTTGAAATGACATCAGATTTATTCTGAATCTCTCGAATATTGTATGATTTAAGACTTACCTCACGGAAAGTATTATACTATATTGGTGTCTGAGATCCTGTGGTCAGGTATGAGGAGATTAATTCAGTTGAGTGATTTTGAGCTTTTGATCCATTTTTATAATGTATGTTTTTGAAATAGATGTGATTAATCTGATGATGAAGTACTGCAGATGCATTACTCATGGCTTTCAACATGTTTTTGCACAGCATTCGGTTATGTCTTACCCCAGCTAAGTATTAAGGTAACTTTATACTTAGTATTATTTAGGGCTAGATGAAGGTGGCACTATTTGCCATAACCCAGCTTATAATTTTTTTTTATTTTTATTTTTTTTACATGAATGTTCCTGTCATTATGAAATAGGTTAGTTTTAAGTGTATTGTGAAAGTGCTTTTTTTGTCCTTTTATGACTTGATATCTATAGTTAAATTGTAGAATGCTATTTTCGCAATGTACTCTATATGTGCATGAGGAAATTATCGGAAGAATGAAAGTGAGTTGCCCTTATTTCAATTGGCTGTAATCATGATTTTTATTTTTTCTTCAAGACAACTTTTGATGAAGAAATTTCAACTCTCTTTTTGCATAATTGTAGCATGTATTTACATATGCGCAATACTGTAATGCATACATATATACGTACTATATACACTACGTATTGTGGATAAGTTACGTCATTACTTTAATGAACATTGGAGAAACGAGTTAAGTCCTGATATGTCCTGTTATATTTTAATTTTTATCAGAAAAACAATATTGCTCAGTAAAATTCAATTCCATTGATAGACGGACTTTTAAAAATTAATTTATGTATTAGTATTTCTCTTTTATCAGGCCTTCCCTGATCCTATTTTCTACCCAGAAAATGTTTTATTTTGCTTTCATCTCTCCTAGCATTTGTATCGGCAAATGTTCACGTTATTGCTAAAGATTCTCTTCCTCTTAACTGATATCCAACTCGTGCTAAGCAGTCCATTCAGTTTTATTATTTTATTAATTGTGTTTTGCCCTCTTTCTTAATACTGTATGTTGTTTATCACAGTGTATACATCTCCTCTTTAGTGTAGATCTATATATGTCACTCCAATTTATAAATTTCTCATAAAATAAAAAAAAAATATATGTATGTTGATGTCATTTAATAGTACATTTTTTTATGACGTTCGCTCACATGTGCATGCACACACTATCTATATATATATAATATATATATATATATATATATATATATATATATATATATATATATATATATATATATATATATATATATATATATATATATATATATATATATATATATATATATATATATATATATATATATATATATATATATATATATATATATATATATGTTGTGTTTAAGCGTTTGTGCAAATATTTTTTATTTATCTGAAACGAGGTGCCGTATCCTGCTTAAGGCTGCAGGATTCCCTCAATTTAATAAAAGAGCCAAATTAAAATGGTTTCAATATACCCCACCACTTTTGACTTCTTTTGACCTTTGATGTCTTGGAAGAAAAAAAAAAATATTGAGGAAAGTGAAGTCACCACCATCCCACCTCCCTCATGTCCCTTTTTACTTGATTATCACAAAATACTGGAATACAAGTACAGTATAAGAAAGTATTCCTTTTAGTGACCTTCAACTATATACCTTTTAGTGACCTTCAACTATATATATATATATATATATATATATATATATATATATATATATATATATATATATATATATATATATATATATATATATATATATATATATATATATATATATATATATATAT
>JAXCGZ010010994.1:0-7500 GCA_037179515.1 Halocaridina rubra
AACTGAGATTGCGTATTTTTGGCACCAGTTTCGTGGCATGTCTTTGAACTTTTTCAAGCTTAGCTATGTGCTTTTTCAAGTGTGGATTCCAAAAGGGGGCTGCATATTCGAGTTTTGGCCTCACATAGGTTACATAAATATTTCTGAACATTTCCTTGTCCATGTGCCTGAAGGCTACCCTTACATTTGATAAGAATGCATATGCTGCCCTTACTATGCCATTTATATGTATTTCTGGAGACAAATCTGCCAGTATGTTTACTCCTAGATCTCTCTCATTTTCTGTCTCTTGAAGTTGTACTCCAGCCACCGAGTAGTCAAGCTTGGGCCTTCTTGCACTTAGTCTCTGTAATTGCTACTATATCTGCCTTACTGTTGTGAATCCTATCTTTTAATTCTACTGCCTTACCAGCTAATCCGTCAGCATTTGTGTATAACAATCTTAATGAGGCCCCATCCCCTGATCTTCTGTCATTATCTTCTTTATCTCCCCTTTGTCTGGAAGTATTCAGTAACGAAAATTTTTCTTCTCTTCTTCATTTCTTTCATCATTTAACCTTCTTGCCTCTTGAAACAAGTTTTTGATCTTTCCCATCTCTTCCTGTGTTCTGTATCGTCTAATGAACACTTCTTTGCATTCTTGAAGGTCTTTTAGACTTTTTTTTCTCAACAATATTTCCCTACATGTTTCCCCTCTCTCAAAGGTTACTTTTGTTGGTCTCGGCTTTCCTTCCCTCGAATATTTACCTAGTTGATGTGTATGTGTGTGTGTGTGTGTGTGTGTGTGTGTGTGTGTGTGTGTGTGTGTGTGTGTGTGTGTGATTACATAATTGTGTTTACGGGAAAGAGCCCAAAGCTCGTATCTTCCCGTCTCCTCATCGGTTCCATTTTAGACTTAATGATACTTATCATACCTGTCCTTAAAACTATGGATTGAGATAGCATTAACTACCTCCTCGCTTAGCCAATTCCAATTATCAACTACTCTTACACTGAAAAAGTATTTCCTTACATCCTGCGAAGAAGTTTTCTTATGAAGCTTCAAACTATGACCTCTAGTTCTAGAGCCAGCCATATCAAAATTCGATCCCTATCCACTCTATCATAACCATGAAGGAATTTAAAGACTGTCACCATATCCCCCCTCACTCTTCTAGCTTCGAGTGATGGTAAGTCTAATTCCCTCAGCCTCTCATCATAACTGAGATTGCGTATTTCTGGCACCAGTTTCGTGGCATGTCTTTGAACTTTTTCAAGCTTAGCTATGTGCTTTTTCAAGTGCGGATTCCAAAAGGGGGCTGCATATTCGAGTTTTGGCCTCACATAGGTTACATAAATATTTCTGAACATTTTCTTGTCCATGTGCCTGAAGGCTACCCTTACATTTGATAAGAATGCATATGCAGCCCTTACTATGCCATTTATATGTATTTCTGGAGACAAATCTGCCAGTATGTTTACTCCTAGATCTCTCTCATTTTCTGTCTCTTGAAGTTGTACTCCAGCCACCGAGTAGTCAAGCTTGGGCCTTCTTGCACTTGTACCCATTCTCATTACCTTACATTTTGAAGTATTGAATTTCATTAGCCACTTTTCTGACCACTCATGCAGATTGTTTAGATCCTCCTGAAGTTCTCTACCATTGTTCTCGTTTTTTACTTTCTTCACAATCTTTGCATCATTTGCAAACATATTCATGAATGAATTTACAGACTCTGGTAGGTCATTTACATATACAAGGAACAAAAGTGGCCCTAAAACTGAACCTGTGGAACTCCACTACTAACTCTTCTCCATTCAGACACTGAGTGTCTTACTCTAACCCTCTGTTCCCTTCCTTCTAAGTAAGTTTTTATCCATTCCAAGACATTTCCACCTATTCTAGCCATTGATTGCAGCTTCCTAATAAGTCTCCCATGTGGAACAGTGTCAAACGCTTTCTGGAAGTCTAGGAATATGCAATCTGCCCAGCCCTCTCTTTCCTGTAAGATTTGGTTTACCTCATCATAAAATTCTAATAAGTTTGTTACTGTTGATCTACCTTCTCTGAAGCCATGTTGCCTCACTGACAAAAAGTTGAAGGATTCCAAGTGAAGAGAGATATGTTTCCTTAGTAGTTTCTCCATAACTTTGCAAACTATGCTGGTCAAGGAAACTGGTCTATAGTTCAGAGCCGTATCCCTCCTTCCCTTTTTGAAGATAGGTATCACATTTGCTTGTTTCCAGCATCTTGGAATCTCCCCCGACTCCAGTGACTCCTTAAATATGATACTTAGTGCCACTGATATTGTGTTTGCGCATTTTTTAAGCACATGAGGGGATATGTCATCAGGACCTGTAGCTTTATGAACATCTAAATCCATCAGCGCTTTGCATACCTCTGTGGCTGTAAGGTTGATGTTCTCTAATACCGGCCCTTGAGCTTCTATCACTGCAATCTGAGGGGGTGGGGTATTTTCTACTGTAAATACTGACTGAAACTCCTTGTTCAATTCTTTGCAGATCTCTTCGTCCGTCTCAGTGATGCTTCCATCCGCTCTCTTTAGCCTTAAAACCTGTTCTTTTACCTTCAGTTTTCCTCTGATAAAGCTGTGGAAAAGCTTGGGATTTTCTTTAGCCTTCCTGGTGATGTCCCTCTCATAATCTCTCTCTGCCTCTCTCCTTTTACTTAGGTAGTCATTTCTTGCTCTTTTGTAGGTTTGCCAGGCATTTATGTTTTTTCTCCTCCTATGCCTTTTCCAGCATTTGTCTCTCCACTCCTTAGCTCTTTTACACCCATTATCGAACCATTTCTCTCTGGCATGAATTACACCTACTTTGGTGACAGGTATGCAGCAATCTACTATCTTCCCATATTTCTCACAAAAGATGTCATGCATTTCTTGTACAGATTTGTTGTAAAATAAGGTTCTCCAGTCAATAACTGCAAAAAGCTCATTCATTTTGATGTAATCTCCTTTCGGATAGTTCCTCCTCATGTCCTCAGTGCCTCTACTCTCAGGAAGAATGTCTTCAATGATATACTCCATCAACAACACACAGTGGTCACTCTTTCCAATTGGTGGTTCATACTCAATATTTTCAATATCCAACACATTATCTGTGAACACTAGATCAAGTAGTGATGGCTCATCCCCACCCCTGGCTCTTGTTGGTTCCATTACATGTTGGTGTAGGAAATTCCCCTGTACGCAATCTAGGAATCTTGCCCCAAATGAGTCCTCACCACTGTGTGGGTCAAGATTTATCCAATCTATCTCTTTATGATTAAAGTCTCCCATAATCAAAATCCTACATTTTTTCTCCCGTGCCATGTTAACAACTGAGTTTATGACTTCAATAGTACCTATATGACTTTCCTCATAAATTTCAAGCCTATTTTGGTTCCTTGGTGGGTTGTATACAACAGTTATTATAATGCTCTCTGACCCAGTATTTATGCGAGCAACAAGAAATTCCCTGAACTCACTTTCTATAGCCAAGTTTATTTCTTCAACTTGAATCCTCTCACTTATGAGCAGTGCTATCCCTCCACCAGTCCTCTCAGATCTTTTGACCCTTAGTATTCTGAAGCCCTTAGGAAAAACTGTGACACTGTTTATGTCCTCACTCAACTTAGTCTCTGTAATTGCTACTATATCTGCCTTACTGTTGTGAATCCTATCTTTTAATTCTACTGCCTTACCAGCTAATCCGTCAGCATTTGTGTATAACAATCTTAATGAGGCCCCATCCCCTGATCTTCTGTCATTATCTTCTTTATCTCCCCTTTGTCTGGAAGTATTCAGTAACGAAAATTTTTCTTCTCTTCTTCATTTCTTTCATCATTTAACCTTCTTGCCTCTTGCAACAAGTTTTTGATCTTTCCCATCTCTTCCTGTGTTCTGTATCGTCTAATGAACACTTCTTTGCATTCTTGAAGGTCTTTTAGACTTTTTTTTCTCAACAATATTTCCCTACATGTTTCCCCTCTCTCAAAGGTTACTTTTGTTGGTCTCGGCTTTCCTTCCCTCGAATATTTACCTAGTTGATGTGTGTGTGTGTGTGTGTGTGTGTGTGTGTGTGTGTGTGTGTGTGTGTGTGTGTGTGTGTGTGTGTGATTACATAATTGTGTTTACGGGAAAGAGCCCAAAGCTCGTATCTTCCCGTCTCCTCATCGGTTCCATTTTAGACTTAATGATACTTATCATACCTGTCCTTAAAACTATGGATTGAGATAGCATTAACTACCTCCTCGCTTAGCCAATTCCAATTATCAACTACTCTTACACTGAAAAAGTATTTCCTTACATCCTGCGAAGAAGTTTTCTTATGAAGCTTCAAACTATGACCTCTAGTTCTAGAGCCAGCCATATCAAAATTCGATCCCTATCCACTCTATCATAACCATGAAGGAATTTAAAGACTGTCACCATATCCCCCCTCACTCTTCTAGCTTCGAGTGATGGTAAGTCTAATTCCCTCAGCCTCTCATCATAACTGAGATTGCGTATTTCTGGCACCAGTTTCGTGGCATGTCTTTGAACTTTTTCAAGCTTAGCTATGTGCTTTTTCAAGTGCGGATTCCAAAAGGGGGCTGCATATTCGAGTTTTGGCCTCACATAGGTTACATAAATATTTCTGAACATTTTCTTGTCCATGTGCCTGAAGGCTACCCTTACATTTGATAAGAATGCATATGCAGCCCTTACTATGCCATTTATATGTATTTCTGGAGACAAATCTGCCAGTATGTTTACTCCTAGATCTCTCTCATTTTCTGTCTCTTGAAGTTGTACTCCAGCCACCGAGTAGTCAAGCTTGGGCCTTCTTGCACTTGTACCCATTCTCATTACCTTACATTTTGAAGTATTGAATTTCATTAGCCACTTTTCTGACCACTCATGCAGATTGTTTAGATCCTCCTGAAGTTCTCTACCATTGTTCTCGTTTTTAACTTTCTTCACAATCTTTGCATCATTTGCAAACATATTCATGAATGAATTTACAGACTCTGGTAGGTCATTTACATATACAAGGAACAAAAGTGGCCCTAAAACTGAACCTGTGGAACTCCACTACTAACTCTTCTCCATTCAGACACTGAGTGTCTTACTCTAACCCTCTGTTCCCTTCCTTCTAAGTAAGTTTTTATCCATTCCAAGACATTTCCACCTATTCTAGCCATTGATTGCAGCTTCCTAATAAGTCTCCCATGTGGAACAGTGTCAAACGCTTTCTGGAAGTCTAGGAATATGCAATCTGCCCAGCCCTCTCTTTCCTGTAAGATTTGGTTTACCTCATCATAAAATTCTAATAAGTTTGTTACTGTTGATCTACCTTCTCTGAAGCCATGTTGCCTCACTGACAAAAAGTTGAAGGATTCCAAGTGAAGAGAGATATGTTTCCTTAGTAGTTTCTCCATAACTTTGCAAACTATGCTGGTCAAGGAAACTGGTCTATAGTTCAGAGCCGTATCCCTCCTTCCCTCTTTGAAGATAGGTATCACATTTGCTTGTTTCCAGCATCTTGGAATCTCCCCCGACTCCAGTGACTCCTTAAATATGATACTTAGTGCCACTGATATTGTGTTTGCGCATTTTTTAAGCACATGAGGGGATATGTCATCGGGACCTGTAGCTTTATGAACATCTAAATCCATCAGCGCTTTGCATTCCTCTGTGGCTGTAAGGTTGATGTTCTCTAATACCGGCCCTTGAGCTTCTATCACTGCAATCTGTGGGGGTGGGGTATTTTCTACTGTAAATACTGACTGAAACTCCTTGTTCAATTCTTTGCAGATCTCTTCATCCGTCTCAGTGATGCTTCCATCTGCTCTCTTTAGCCTTAAAACCTGTTCTTTTACCTTCAGTTTTCCTCTGATAAAGCTGTGGAAAAGCTTGCGATTTTCTTTAGCCTTCCTGGTGATGTCCCTCTCATAGTCTCTCTCTGCCTCTCTCCTTTTACTTAGGTAGTCATTTCTTGCTCTTTTGTAGGTTTGCCAGGCATTTATGTTTTTTCTCCTCCTATACCTTTTCCAGCATTTGTCTCTCCACTCCTTAGCTCTTTTACACCCATTATCGAACCATTTCTCTCTGGCATGAATTACACCTACTTTGGTGCAGGTATGCAGCAATCTACTATCTTCCCATATTTCTCACAAAAGATGTCATACATTTCTTGTACAGATTTGTTGTAAAGTAAGGTTCTCCAGTCAATAACTGCAAAAAGCTCATTCATTTTGATGTAATCTCCTTTCCGATAGTTCCTCCTCATGTCCTCAGTGCCTCTACTCTCAAGAAGAATATCTTCAATGATATACTCCATCAACAACACACAGTGGTCACTCTTTCCAATTAGTGGTTCATACTCAATTTTTTCAATATCCAACACATTATCTGTGAACACTAGATCAAGTAGTGATGGCTCATCCCCACCCCTGGCCCTTGTTGGTTCCATTACATGTTGGTGTAGGAAATTCCCTTGTACGCAATCTAGGAATCTTGCCCCGAATGAGTCCTCACCACTGTGTGGGTCAAGATTTATTCAATCTATCTCTTTATGATTAAAGTCTCCCATAATCAAAATCCTACATTTTTTTTCCCGTGCCATGTTAACAACTGAGTTTATGACTTCAATAGTACCTATATGACTTTCCTCATAAACTTTAGCCTATTTTGGTTCCTTGGTGGGTTGTATACAACAGTTATTATAATGCTCTCTGATCCAGTATTTATGCGAGCAACAAGAAATTCCTTGAACTCACTTTCTATAGCCAAGTTTATTTCTTCAACTTGAATCCTTTCACTTATGAGCAGTGCTATCCCTCCACCAGTCCTCTCAGATCTTTCAACCCTTAGTATTCTGAAACCCTTAGGAAAAACTGTGACACTGTTTATGTCCTCACTCAACTTAGTCTCTGTAATTGCTACTATATCTGCCATACTGTTGTGAATCCTATCTTTTAATTCTACTGCCTTACCAGCTAATCCATCAGCATTTGTGTATAACAATCTTAATGAGGCCCCATCCCCTGATCTTCTGTCATTATCTTCTTTATCTCCCCTTTGTCTGGAAGAACTCTGTAATGAAAATTTTTCTTCTCTTCTTCATTTCTTTCATCCTTTAACCTTCTTGCCTCTTGCAACAAGTTTTTGATCTTTCCCATCTCTTCCTGTGTTCTGTATTGTCTAATGAACACTTCTTTGAATTCTTGAAGGTCTTTTAGACTTTTTTTTCTCAACAATATTTCCCTACATGTTTGTGTGTGTGTGTGATTACCTAATTGTGATTACCTAATTCTGTTTACGGGAAAGAGCCCAAAGCTCGTATCTTCCCGTCTCCTCATCGGTTCCATTTTAGACTTAGTGATACTTCTCATACCTGTCCTTAAAACTATGGATTGAGATAGTATTAACTACCTCCTCGCTTAGCCAATTCCAATTATCAACTACTCTTACACTGAAAAAGTATTTCCTTACATCCTGCGAAGAAGTTTTCTTACGAAGCTTCAAACTATGA
>JAXCGZ010010995.1:5000-7500 GCA_037179515.1 Halocaridina rubra
TATCAAAAGCCTTTGACATTGTTAACCATGAAATTTTTATTAATAAATGAACTAACCTAAATACTGACTCGAACTGGTTTAGAGAGTATATATCTAATCGCAGACAGTCTATCAGTCTTAAAAGTATTATCTCTACTCCAAAATATGTGTCATTTGATGTTCCTCATGGATCAGTAAATTTTTTTCCTATTCTCTTCTCCATCTTACTCATGTATGGTCATCTTCTCTGAGGAACTTTGGGGAATCCTTTGTTGTCACCCTTGATATCTATAAGGCTTTTAACAGAGTCTGGTCAAGGCTCTGTTTGCCAAACTCCCTGCCTATGGCTTTACCTCTTCTTTCTGTTCTCTGATTTCCAGTTTTCTTACTAACCGTTTTATATCTGTAGTTGTTGATGATGCGACATCTAGCCCTTTCTCTGTTACCAGTGGTGTTCCACAGGGCACCTACTCTGTTCCTTCTCTTCATCAATGATCTTCTACAATCCCCATCTTCCTCTTTTCTCCATGCCTTTGCTGAGGATTCTACCCTTCACTTTTCCTCTGCCTTTTCTTCTCATCCTTCATCTGTTACTCGTAATCAGTCTCGTGTCACTCTTTGTTCTACTCTCAACTCCTATTTGCAGAGAGTATCTTTACTGGGGCACTGAAAATGTAGTTATTTTCAATGCCTCCAATACACAGTTTCTGGATATCTTTTTATCTTCTTCTCTTACTAATAACCCTATTGTCTTCGAAACTAATGAAATTTACCTTCTTAACTCTATCAACATATGAGGAATCCATATAGCCTCTAACTTGTCTTGGAGGAATCACATAATCCAAAATTCTAGATCTTCATCCTAAAAATTTGGGGTTTTGTTTCGTTTTCGTCCTTACTTTTCCTCTTTACAGTCGTTTAAAATTTATAAAGGTCTTATCTGCCCCTGCTTAGAATCTTGTTCACATATCTGGGGTGCTTCTTCTTATACTTATCTCCTTGATAGGCTTGAATCTAGGGCAGTCAGACTCATTAATGATCCTTCTCTTACTTCTAATCTGGATTCTCTCTCTCTTCGCTGTAAAGTAGCTTCCCTTTCTCTTTTCTATCGCTACTTCTTCAATCGCTGCTCTGATGAGTTGGCAAGTTGAATCTCTCCCCCACTGCCGAGCCCGTGTAACACTCACCAAGCAGTGTCATCCCACAGGTACTGTGTGGAGATTTGTATCTCGCAGATTAGTCGGTGCAGCAACTGCTTCTTCCCATCTACCTCCAGACTCTGGAACTCTCATCCTCCTTCTGTCTTTCCTAATTCTAATGTGATCTATCTTGTTTCATTTCCTAATGTGTAGTTGTACAATATGCAGATGACACTCAACAACTTCTTAGTGGTGATATTAATAATCTCCCAGAGCTTACCTTAAGAGCAGAAAACAATCTGTAAGAAATAAAGCCTTTTTTCAAAAAACTAGGCTTGTAATTAATGAAAGTAGCACACAGTGCATATTTATTGGTTCAAGATACGACATAGCACAAATTCCAGAAAACACAACAATTAATTTTTGCGGCAATATTATCACACCTTGCAAAACTTTAAAAAATCTAGGAATTCACATTGATAACTATATTCTTGTTTGATTCCAATATTGATAAAGTATGCAAAGAGGTAACAGGAACACTACATGTACTTATCACTCAAGCCCTAAGTCATAGTAATTATTGTATGACTGTACGGGGAGCTACCAATAAGACTCAGATAAACTGACTACAGAGGCATATTAATCTTGCAGTTCGATTTACCCCTGGAGGAATAAGAAAATATGCTATTTACGTTATTATATAGAAAAAATTGAACCATCACTAACCTAACAAGGTACTTAATATTAAACCAGTCAGGGATATAACAGGAACCAATACAAGACAGAGAAGTGAGCCCTTTATTCAGAGGACATACACAAATGCAGGTTCAAAGATGATTACTATTGGAAGGCCAACACTCTGGAACAATATCCAGAACATCTTAAAAATTCATCCTCCTTCACAACTTTCAAAGGCAAACTATATAGTTTTCTTTTGAACAAAAAGTTACGGCTCACACACAAATCAAACTTAATGATATATTGTAATTTCCCTAAACACTAACTATTCTATATGTAAATTGATATCACCTTCTTTGATATTTAAGTTAAGAACTAATTATTCTCATTGTAAGGAATATAAATATGGTGATGATGACGATAAAAACGATCCTGTATCGAGTGCTATTATTACTGCTCTAGTATTAACATTATTGTTACCATTTTTATTATGATTATTGTTATTAAAATCTTATATACATCTGTTAAATCAAGATAATCTTAATTTTCTAGGAAAGTTATATTTATGTTCACTGTATATGTATGTATTACCTTCTTATTTATTTGTTCAATTAAATGTTTACTCTTAGGTTTGTGAAAGAATAGCCAATTGTAAAATATGATAATAAATATTTGATTGTTTGTTGGTTCGTTTGCAAAGGGGA
>JAXCGZ010010995.1:10000-12204 GCA_037179515.1 Halocaridina rubra
ATATATATATATATATATATATATATATATATATATATATATATATATATATATATATATATATATATATATATATATATATATATATATATATATATATATATATATATATATATATATATATATATATATATATATATATATATATATATATATATATATATATATATATATATATATATATATATATATATATATATATATATATATATATATATATATATATATATATATATATATATATATATATATATATATATATATATATATATATATATATATATATATATATATATATATATATATATATATATATATATATATATATATATATATATATATATATATATATATATATATATATATATATATATATATATATATATATATATATATATATATATATATATATATATATATATATATATATATATATATATATATATATATATATATATATATATATATATATATATATATATATATATATATATATATATATATATATATATATATATATATATATATATATATATATATATATATATATATATATATATATATATATATATATATATATATATATATATATATATATATATATATATATATATATATATATATATATATATATATATATATATATATATATATATATATATATATATATATATATATATATATATATATATATATATATATATATATATATATATATATATATATATATATATATATATATATATATATATATATATATATATATATATATATATATATATATATATATATATATATATATATATATATATATATATATATATATATATATATATATATATATATATATATATATATATATATATATATATATATATATATATATATATATATATATATATATATATATATATATATATATATATATATATATATATATATATATATATATATATATATATATATATATATATATATATATATATATATATATATATATATATATATATATATATATATATATATATATATATATATATATATATATATATATATATATATATATATATATATATATATATATATATATATATATATATATATATATATATATATATATATATATATATATATATATATATATATATATATATATATATATATATATATATATATATATATATATATATATATATATATATATATATATATATATATATATATATATATATATATATATATATATATATATATATATATATATATATATATATATATATATATATATATATATATATATATATATATATATATATATATATATATATATATATATATATATATATATATATATATATATATATATATATATATATATATATATATATATATATATATATATATATATATATATATATATATATATATATATATATATATATATATATATATATATATATATATATATATATATATATATATATATATATATATATATATATATATATTATATATATATATATATATATATATATATATATATATATATATATATATATATATATTATATATATATATATATATATATATATATATATATATATATATATATATATATATATATATATATATATATATATATATATATATATATATATATATATATATATATATATATATATATATATATATATATATATATATATATATATATATATATATATATATATATATATATATATATATATATATATATATATATATATATATATATATATATATATATATATATATATATATATATATATATATATATATATATATATATATATATATATATATATATATATATATATATATATATATATATATATATATATATATATATATATATATATATATATATATATATATATATATATATATATATATATATATATATATATATATATATATATATATATATATATATATATATATATATATATATATATATATATATATATATATATATATATATATATATATATATATATATATATATATATATATATATATATATATATATATATATATATATATATATATATATATATATATATATATATATATATATATATATATATATATATATATATATATATATATATATATATATATATATATATATATATATATATATATATATATATATATATATATAT
>JAXCGZ010010996.1:0-12177 GCA_037179515.1 Halocaridina rubra
AAATGAAAGACGTTGTGATGGAAAGGGCAAACCCACTCATCAGACAGGCACTTGATAAGGAGAAGACAGTGGTAATCTCAGGCATAAGTGAATCCCAGGAGCCAACATGGCAGGGGAGACTTGAAGAAAATAAAGCTAGGGTTGTAGACCTGATAAGAAAGCTCGGAGTAGTATGTGGTCCTGAGGATATTGTAAACATACACCAACTAGGTAAATATTCGAGGGAAGGAAAGCCGAGACCAACAAAAGTAACCTTTGAGAGAGGGGAGACATGTAGGGAAATATTGTTGAGAAAAAAAAGTCTAAAAGACCTTCAAGAATGCAAAGAAGTGTTCATTAGACGATACAGAACACAGGAAGAGATGGGAAAGATCAAAAACTTGTTGCAAGAGGCAAGAAGGTTAAATGATGAAAGAAATGAAGAAGAGAAGAAAAATTTTCATTACGGAATACTTCCAGACAAAGGGGAGATAAAGAAGATAATGACAGAAGATCAGGGGATGGGGCCTCATTAAGATTGTTATACACAAATGCTGATGGATTAGCTGGTAAGGCAGTAGAATTAAAAGATAGGATTCACAACAGTAAGGCAGATATAGTAGCAATTACAGAGACTAAGTTGAGTGAGGACATAAACAGTGTCACAGTTTTTCCTAAGGGCTTCAGAATACTAAGGGTCGAAAGATCTGAGAGGACTGGTGGAGGGATAGCACTGCTCATAAGTGAGAGGATTCAAGTTGAAGAGATAAACTTGGCTATAGAAAGTGAGTTCAGGGAATTTCTTGTTGCTCGCATAAATACTGGGTCAGAGAGCATTATAATAACTGTTGTATACAACCCACCAAGGAACCAAAATAGGCTTGAAATTTATGAGGAAAGTCATATAGGTACGATTGAAGTCATAAACTCAGTTGTTAACATGGCGCGGGAGAAAAAATGTAGGATTTTGATTATGGGAGACTTTAATCATAAAGAGATAGATTGGATAAATCTTGACCCACACAGTGGTGAGGACTCCTTTGGGGCAAGATTCCTAGATTGCGTACAAGGGAATTTCCTACACCAACATGTAATGGAACCAACAAGAGCCAGGGGTGGGGATGAGCCATCACTACTTGATCTGGTGTTCACAGATAATGTGTTGGATATTGAAAATATTGAGTATGAACCACCAATTGGAAAGAGTGACCACTGTGTGTTGTTGATGGAGTATATCATTGAAGACATTCTTCCTGAGAGTAGAGGCACTGAGGACATGAGGAGGAACTATCAGAAAGGAGATTACATCAAAATGAATGAGCTTTTTGCAGTTATTGACTGGAGAACCTTATTTTACAACAAATCTGTACAAGAAATGTATGACATCTTTTGTGAGAAATATGGGAAGATTGTAGATTGCTGCATACCTGTCACCAAAGTAGGTGTAATTCATGCCAGAGAGAAATGGTTCGATAATGGGTGTAAAAGAGCTAAGGAGTGGAGAGACAAATGCTGGAAAAGGTATAGGAGGAGAAAAAACATAAATGCCTGGCAAACCTACAAAAGAGCAAGAAATGACTACCTAAGTAAAAGGAGAGAGGCAGAGAAAGATTATGAGAGGGACATCACCAGGAAGGCGAAAGAAAATCCCAAGCTTTTCCACAGCTTTATCAGAGGAAAACTGAAGGTAAAAGAACAGGTTTTAAGGCTAAAGAGAGCGGATGGAAGCATCACTGAGACGGACGAAGAGATCTGCAAAGAATTGAACAAGGAGTTTCAGTCAGTATTTACAGTAGAAAATACCCCACCCCCTCAGATTGCAGTGATAGAAGCTCAAGGGCCGGTATTAGAGAACATCAACCTTACAGCCACAGAGGTATGCAAAGCGCTGATGGATTTAGATGTTCATAAAGCTACAGGTCCTGATGACATATCCCCTCATGTGCTTAAAAAATGCGCAAACACAATATCAGTGGCACTAAGTATCATATTTAAGGAGTCATTGGAGTCGGGGGAGATTCCAAGATGCTGGAAACAAGCAAATGTGATACCTATCTTCAAAAAGGGAAGGAGGGATATGGCTCTGAACTATAGACCAGTTTCCTTGACCAGCATAGTTTGCAAAGTTATGGAGAAACTACTAAGGAAACATATCTCTCTTCACTTGGAATCCTTCAACTTTTTGTCAGTGAGGCAACATGGCTTCAGAGAAGGAAGATCAACAGTAACAAACTTATTAGAATTTTATGATGAGGTAAGCCAAATCTTACAGGAAAGAGAGGGCTGGGCAGATTGCATATTCCTAGACTTCCAGAAAGCGTTTGACACTGTTCCACATGGGAGACTTATTAGGAAGCTGCAATCAATGGCTAGAATAGGTGGAAATGTCTTGGAATGGATAAAAACTTACTTAGAAGGAAGGGAACAGAGGGTTAGAGTAAGACACTCAGTGTCTGAATGGAGAAGAGTTAGTAGTGGAGTTCCACAGGGTTCAGTTTTAGGGCCACTTTTGTTCCTTGTATATGTAAATGACCTACCAGAGTCTGTAAATTCATTCATGAATATGTTTGCAGATGATGCAAAGATTGTGAGGAAAGTAAAAAACGAGAACAATGGTAGAGAACTTCAGGAGGATCTAAATAATCTGCATGAGTGGTCAGAAAAGTGGCTAATGAAATTCAATACCTCAAAATGTAAGGTAATGAGAATGGGTACAAGTGCAAGAAGGCCCAAGCTTGACTACTCGGTGGCTGGAGTACAACTTCAGGAGACAGAAAATGAGAGAGATCTAGGAGTAAACATATTGGCAGATTTGTCTCCAGAAATACATATAAATGGCGTAGTAAGGGCAGCATATGCATTCTTATCAAATGTAAGGGTAGCCTTCAGGCACATGGACAAGGAAATGTTCAGAAATATTTATGTAACCTATGTGAGGCCAAAACTCGAATATGCAGCCCCCTTTTGGAATCCGCACTTGAAAAAGCACATAGCTAAGCTTGAAAAAGTTCAAAGACATGCCACGAAACTGGTGCCAGAAATACGCAATCTCGGTTATGATGAGAGGCTGAGGGAATTAGACTTGCCATCACTCGAAGCTAGAAGAGTAAGGGGGGATATGGTGACAGTCTTTAAATTCCTTCATGGTTATGATAGAGTGGATAGGGATCGATATTTCGATATGGCTGGCTCTAGAACTAGAGGTCATAGTTTGAAGCTTCGGAAGAAAACTTGTTTGCAGGATGTAAGGAAATACTTTTTCAGTGTAAGAGTAGTTGATAATTGGAATTCGCTAAGCG
The DNA here is from genome assembly GCA_037179515.1 of Halocaridina rubra. Classification (NCBI taxonomy): domain Eukaryota; kingdom Metazoa; phylum Arthropoda; class Malacostraca; order Decapoda; family Atyidae; genus Halocaridina; species Halocaridina rubra. The sequence continues at coordinate 3,279 of JAXCGZ010010996.1, forward strand.
AGGAGGTAGTTAATGCTACCTCAATCCATAGTTTTAAGGACAGGTATGATAAGTATCACTAAGTCTAAAAATGGAACCGATCAGGAGACGGGAAGATACGAGCTTTGGGCTCTTTCCCGTAAACACAATTAGGTAATCACAATTAGGTAATCACACACACACACACACACACACACACACACACACACACACACACACACACACACACACACACACACACACACACACACACACACACACACACACACACACACACACACACACGGTGGTTGGAGTACAACTTCAAGAGACAGAAAATGAGAGAGATCTAGGAGTAAACATACTGGCAGATTTATCTCCAGAAATACATATAAATGGCATAGTAAGGGCAGCATATGCATTCTTATCAAATGTAAGGGTAGCCTTCAGGCACATGGACAAGGAAATGTTCAGAAATATATATGTAACCTATGTGAGGCCAAAACTCGAATATGCAGCCCCCTTTTGGAATCCGCACTTGAAAAAGTACATAGCTAAGCTTGAAAAAGTTCAAAGACATGCCACGAAACTGGTGCCAGAAATACGCAATCTCAGTTATGATGAGAGGCTGAGGGAATTAGACTTACCATCACTCGAAGCTAGAAGAGTGAGGGGGGATATGGTAACAGTCTTTAAATTCCTTCATGGTTATGATAGAGTGGATAGGGATCGATATTTTGATATGGCTGGCTCTAGAACTAGAGGTCATAGTTTGAAGCTTCGTAAGAAAACTTCTTTGCAGGATGTAAGGAAATACTTTTTCAGTGTAAGAGTAGTTGATAATTGGAATTGGCTAAGCGAGGAGGTAGTTAATGCTATCTCAATCCATAGTTTTAAGGACAGGTATGATAAGTATCACTAAGTCTAAAATGGGACCGATCCGGAGACGGGAAGATACGAGCTTTGGGCTCTTTCCCGTAAACACAATTAGGTAATCACACACATTCAAGTTGACATTTGTTTTTGTTAACATTTTTTTTCTTTTTATCCTCATATTGCCATAGTCAAATTTTTAAGTTGTGTGTTACCAGAAAAGAGATAAATTGAGTCACTAAATAGCACTTATATGAAGATATGAAAATTCTGTGTGAAGCTTAAATCAAAGTTTTTCTCTCTTTTTTTCTCTTTCTCTTCTTCTTTCTATATTCTGTGAAAGGGAAAACATAAAAATGAGGCCATCTCTGTCCCAAACCAGAAGCTGGAAGGGGAAAAGAATGAACTAGAAACCAGAATTTCTAAACAAATGATAAAAACAAACAGCTGAATGACAACCTAAATGAATTTGATGTTAGTTCACTGCTCTCTTCTGAGAGAGACGAGATTGCAGCTTGGAATGTCCAAATTAAGGAAAACATTGAACAGTTTAGAAAAGAATTCCAGGAGCTGAATATGGAACATGATGCCATGAAAAAACTTCCTTTGCTGATGCACTAAAGGGGAATGTGGCAGTAAAAGAGTCTGTAAAGGTGGTGGCACTGGAAAACATACAAAGAGTTGACTATAAAGAGACAGTAATCGAAAAAGTGAGAGACATTGTGATGGAATGGGCAAATTCACTGATTAAACAGGCACTTGATCAAGATAAGACAGTGGTAATCTCAGGCATAAGCGAATCCCAGGAGCCAACATGGCAGGGGAGACTTGAAGAAAATAAAGCTGGGTTGTTGACCTGAGAAGAAAGCTTGGAGTAGTTTGTGGTCCTGAGGATATTGTAAACATTCACCAACTAGGCAAATATTCGAGGGCAGGAAAGCTGAGACCAACAAAAGTAACCTTTGAGAGAGAGGAAACATGTAGGGATATATTGTTGAGAAAAAAAAGTCTAAAAGACCTTCAAGAATTCAAAGAAGTGTTCATTAGACGATATAGAACACAGGAAGAGATGGGAAAGATCAAAAACTTGTTGCAAGAGGCAAGAAGGTTAAATGAGGAAAGAAATGAAGAAGAGAAGAAAATTTTTTATTTCAGAGTTCTTCCAGACAAAGGGGCGATAAAGAAGATAATGACAGAAGATCCAAGGATGGGGCCTCATTAAGATTGTTATACACAAATGCTGATGCATTAGCTGGTAAGGCAGTAGAATTAAAAGATAGGATTCACAACAGGAAGGCAGATATAGTAGCAATTACAGAGACTAAGTTGAGTGAGGACATAAACAGTGTCACAGTTTTTCCTAAGGGCTTCAGAATACTAAGGGTTGAAAGATCTGAGAGGACTGATGGAAGGATAGCACTGCTCATAAGTGAAAGGATTCAAGTCGAAGAAATAAATTTGGCTATAGAAAGTGAGTTCAAGGAATTTCTTGTTGCTCGCATAAATACTGGGTCAGAGAGCATTATAATAACTGTTGTATATAACCCACCAAGGAACCAAAATAGGCTAGAAGTTTATGAGGAAAGTCAGATAGGTACTATTGAAGTCATAAACTCAGTTGTTAACATGGCATGGGAGAGAAAATGTAGGATTTTGATTATGGGAGATTTTAATCATAAAGAGATAGATTGGATAAATCTTGACCCACATAGTGGTGAGGACTCATTCGGGGCAAGATTCCTAGACTGCGTACAAGGGAATTTCCTACACCAACATGTAATGGAACCAACGAGGGCCAGGGTTGGGGATGAGCCATCACTACTTGATCTAGTATCTAGTATTCACAGATAATGTGTTGGATATTGAAAAAATTGAGTATGAACCACCTATTGGAAAGAGTGACCACTGTGTGTTGTTGATGGAATATATCATTGAAGATATTCTGCCTGAGAGTAGAGGCACTGAGGACATGAGGAGGAACTATCCGAAAGGAGATTACCTCAAAATGCATGAGATTTTTGCAGTTATTGACTGGAGAACCTTATTTTACAGCAAATCTGTACAAGAAATGTATGACATTTTTTGTAAGAAATATGGGAAGATAGTAGATTGCTGCATACCTTTCACCAAAGTATGGGTAATTCATGCCAGAGAGAAATGGTTCGATAATGAGTGTAAAAGAGCTAAGGAGTGGAGAGACAAATGCTGGAAAAGGTATAGGAGGAGAAAAAACATAAATGCCTGGCAAACCTACAAAAGATCAAGAAATGACTACCTAAGTAAAAGGAGCGAGGCAGAGAGAGACTTGAGAGGGACATCACCAGGAAGGCTAAAGAAAATCCCAAGCTTTTCCACAGCTTTATCAGAGGAAAACTGAAGGTAAAAGAACAGGTTTTAAGGCTAAAGAGAGAGGATGGAAGCATCACTGAGACGGACGAAGAGATCTGCAAAGAATTGAACAAGGAGTTTCAGTCAGTATTTACAGTAGAAAATACCCCACCCCCTCAGATTGCAGTGATAGAAGCTCAAGGGCCGGTATTAGAGAACATCAACCTTACAGCCACAGAGGTATGCAAGGCGCTGATGGATTTAGATGTTCATAAAGCTACAGGTCCTGATGACATATCCCCTCATGTACTTAAAAAAATACGCAAACTCAATATCAGTGGCACTAAGTATCATATTTAAAAAGTCACGGGAGTCAGGGGAGATTCCAAGATGCTGGAAACAAGCAAACGTGATACCTATCCTCAAAAAGGGAAGGAGGGATATGGCTCTGAACTATAGACCAGTTTCCTTGACCAGCATAGTTTGCAAAGTTATGGAGAAACTACTAACGAAACATATCTCTCTTCACTTGGAATCCTTCAACTTTTTGTCAGTGAGGCAACATGGCTTCAGAGAAGGTAGATCAACAGTAACAAACTTATTAGAATTTTATGATGAGGTAAGCCGAATCTTACTGGAAAGAGAGGGATGGGCAGATTGCATATTCCTAGACTTTCAGAAAGCGTTTGACAGTGTTCCACATGGGAGACTTATTAGGAAGCTGCAAGCAATAGCTAGAATCTGTGGAAATGTCTTGAAATGGATAAAAACTTACTTAGAAGGAAGGGAACAGAGGGTTAGAGTAAGACACTCAGTGTCTGAAAGGAGTTCCACAGGGTTCAGTTTTAGGGCCACTTTTGTTCCTTGTATATGTAAATGACCTACCAGAGTCTGTAAATTCATTAATGAATATGTTTGCAGATGATGCAAAGATTGTGAAGAAAGTAGGAAACGAGAACAATGGTAGAGAACTTCAGGAAGATCTAAATAGTCTGCACGAATGGTCAGAAAAGTGGCTAATGAAATTCAATACTTCAAAATTTAAGGTAATGAGAATAGGTACAAGTGCAAGAAGGCCCAAGCTTGACTACTCGGTTGCTGGAGTACAACTTCAAGAGACAGAAAATGAGAGAGATCTAGGAGTAAACATACTAGCAGATTTGTCTCCAGAAATACATATAAATGGCATAGTAAGGGCAGCATATGCATTCTTATCAAATATAATGGTAGCCTTCAGGCACATGGACAAGACATGCCACGAAACTGGTGCCAGAAATACGTAATCTCAGTTATGATGAGAGGCTGAGGGAATTAGACTTACCATCACTCGAAGCTAGAAGATTGAGGGGGGATATGGTGGCAGTCTTTAAATTCCTTCATGGTTATGATAGAGTGGATAGGGATCGATATTTTGATATGGCAGGGTCTAAAACTAGAGGTCATAGTTTGAAGCTTCGTAAGAAAACTTCTTTGCAGGATGTAAGGAGATAGTTTTTCAGTGTAAGAGTAGTTGATAATTGGAATTCGCTAAGCGAGGAGGTAGTTAATGCTATCTCAAGCAATAGTTTTAAGGACAGGTATGATAAGTATCACTAAGTATAAAATGGAACCGATCAGGAGACGGGAAGATACGAGCTTTGGGCTCTTTCCCGTAAACACAATTAGGTAACACACACACACACACACACACACACACACACACACACACACACACACACACACACACACACACACACACTCGCAATTTATAAGATGATTTCAATAAACTATTTTCTTTCTCGAATTATCAGAAATACCTGAAATGTGATGATATTTTCATTTTTTCTTCTTTTGAAGTAGAAAACGACCCAGCCATCATGATGTTCCTAGTATTCCAAACATTTCTCCTAAAAAGGAATCCATTTCCTCTTTTTCTTTTCTTTCCTTTATTTTCATAGGAGGAGAAACAGCAGCGCAGACATTCATGTTACATACAGACAAATGTACACTCCCATAATGTATTTATGTTTTGAATGTGTGTGTGTGTGTGTGTCTGTATGTTTATTTGTAATTACCCAATTGTGCTTACGGGAAAGGGCCTTATGCTAGTAACCTCCCGTTTCCTGATCGCTTCCATATTTGTACCCAGGGGCAGTTATCGTATTTGTCCTTAAAACTATAAAATTTGAGTTAGCATTACCTACCTCCTCGCTTAGCGAATTTCAGTCATCAACTACTCTTACACTAAAAAAAAAAAAGAAGTATTCGTTAACGTCCTGCAAAGAAGTTTTCTTTCGAAGCTTCACACTATGACCTCTAGTTCCAGAGCCAACCATATCAAAATATTGATCCCCATCCAGTCTGTCAAAACCATGAAGAAATTTAATAACCGTCACCATATCCCCCCTAAGTGATGGTAAGTCTAATTCCCTCAGCCGCTCCTTATAACTGAGATTGTGTATTGCTGGCACCAGTTTCGCGGCGTGTCTCTGAACTTCTTCCAGCTTATTTATGTGCTCTTTGAAGTGCGGATTCTAAAAGGTGGCTGCATATTCAAGCTTTGGCCTAATATAAGTTACATAGATATTTCTAAACATTTTCTTATCTATGTGCCTGAAGGCTACCCTTACATTTGCTAAGAATGCATATGCTGCCCTTACTATGCCATTTATATGCATTTCCGGGGACAATTCTACCAATATGTTTACTCTTGGATCTCTTTCATTCTTTGTCTCTTGAAGTTCTGCTCCTGTCATTGAGTAGTCAAGCTTGGGCCTTCTCGTACTTGTTTGTACCCTTTGTGTGTGTGTGGGGGAGGGATTGACTTTCTTCCCCCTCCCCAAGATAAAAGAATTATTCGACCGGTTTGCTATATATATATATATATATATATATATATATATATATATATATATATATATATATATATATATATATATATTTTTTTTTTTTTATGCCGTAAGATGACCCTAATCCTCTTTATGTTATATATATTTTACGGTGTTCCCAGTAACTTATTGTATTTGCTTTATTGGATCTGTACCATTTTTTGTTTTTATTTTTCTACATACAGTTAACCTTACCTAACCTAATAGAATAATAATGATAATAATAATAATAATGATGATAATACTACTACTACTACTACTACTACTACTACTACTACTACTAATAATAATAATAATAATAATATGAAAGTAATAATTCGATTACTTTAACTTTCATATTTTTTCGTAACCTAACGTACCATAACCCTGTGAGGAATGGAACCTGATTTTTCTTTTCAGAAAATGGAAAATTGTATAATGAATTGAAGATTATTAGCATGTAATTTTGACGAGGCTTTAGCCTATAAAGATTTTTTTTTTAATTGCGAAAAATAGGCAGAGCATAAAGTAGAGAGAGACAAAATGTGCGAAAAAATAGACAGAAATGAAAAATACTGGAATCCTAAATTGGACTTTTATGTCTCGAAAAATGGTTAGTAAAGAGATAGAAATATTAAAGTAAATGTTATACTGTATTTATTCTAAAAAAAAAATATACAGATAGAGACTGGTAATAGATAAATATATTTGTCTTCGAATGATAGGAAGAGAAAGAGTATAGAATTGAAATAAAATTTGTCAGTCTGAGAAATATAGGCTCCGCAAATTATAAGAAAGTATATGTATGCTCAAAATAGTAAGAAAAAAATAGATATGAAAATAGACAACTTTTTGTATGCAAGAAATAAGAATAATGAGACTAAGTTATAAAAAATAAGATCCATATTCAATACTATAGGCAGAACAGAGAAAATTTAATTTCAAAAACATTTTTTGTCTGCGAAAAGGCAAAAAAGTGCGAAAAAGAGATAGTACACTTTTATTTTCTGTCCGCGATGAATAAAATAAAAAAAGGATTAAAAATGGATAAAAATAGATAGCAGACAAATATGTAAATAAAAAAAAATAATGTTTGCTGAAATTAGCAAGGAAAAGACACGAATATAGAAAGAACTTTTACTGTCTGCGAAGAATTGGCATAAATAATGAGGGCAACAAGAAATATAAAAAAAATTCTCTCTGCGAATAGACATAAATAATGAAGATTTTATTTTTGTTCATGAACAGACGGAAGGAAAAATGATCGAAAAAAAGGTAGAAATAATTTCCATAAAGAGAGCTTAAAGAAAGGAAACTAAAAAAAAAAGCGTTTTCTATCTTCGGAAAATAGGTAAATTTTCACTCTGAGACTAACCCCTCTTTTTGTAATTGCTGTCGAATATTTTCCCTTTCCGGCTGTCTAGCCTTTTCACGCTAAATTTCCGTCACTATGGCATGGCGTCAATGCTCTCTCTCTCTCTCTCTCTCTCTCTCTCTCTCTCTCTCTCTCTCACACATAGCCGGAGGAAAAGTGGAGGGGGCCTGTGGTGGATTGAGAGAGAGAGAGAGAGAGAGAGAGAGAGAGAGAGAGAGAGAGAGAGAGAGAGAGAGAGAGAGAGAGAGAGAGAGAGATTGTTGAATATTTTTTCAAGTTTTTCATTCTCTCCAGGGGTTTACAAAATATCTCCACTGTTATTACTATTTACTTCCATATCGACTTAGTAGAGCTCAGAAATTTTTTGGAGAACTTGTCTTTAACTCCGTAGGCCACGGAGTTATATATATATATATATATATATATATATATATATATATATATATATATATATATATATATATATATATATATATATATATATATATTATCATATAAACACATTACCATATGTGAAAACATGAATCATATATAACCCCCTTGACCAAGACTCACACCTAATGCTGGCGTCACACATAGCCAAAACTCCCGACCCGACTCTTAAGACCGCGTTCCGACGGAATCTTCGCTCAATCCTTGGAGATCCGGCAGATTTTTTAGCCGACAGGTGCATTCCTGTGCCTGTCGGAAGTGCGTCATACGTCCGCGTAAGCAGTCCTATGGATCGTAATTGCAATCGTACGGAGTAGTTTGGACACGTAATTTAGCGTACGACTGATCGTACGCAAACGTAAGTCTCATCATAGAAAAAGGGAAATTTAAATTTTTGACCGTTACGACTGGGCCAACCATGCTCCCGACGCTCCCGACCCATCGTAGGGGAACTTACACGTTCGTAGGGGGTTGTACGCAGTCGGGAGGAATACTGTAATTCCCCCGAAGGAAGGGTATCGTGGCAAGAGAGAATGGTTTAAAGGACGACGTTTGTAACTTTAATTTTAGCATTTTATTCCCATATAGATATGTAATTTATTTTAAGTCATTTGTTTTTCACATATTACAATAACTGATCTTAATATGTTTCATTTTCATTATTTTATACTGAGAAGATATTAAGTTTAATATTTTACATTTAATAATGTAATAATGTTTCATCTTTGTCATTCACAGAATCCTTCAAATGTAAGTTGTATGTACTGGTAAACGCAAATAAAAAGTAATTTGGTATAGTTATATTTGCCCTTACTTTTCCATTTATATAATTATGTTAGAATTGATCCTAGTGAACAATAAATATATGGAATATATATATATATATATATATATATATATATATATATATATATATATATATATATATATATATATATATTTTTTTTTTTCTCTCTTCTCTCTCTCTCTCTCTCTCTCTCTCTCTCTCTCTCTCTCTCTCTCTCTCTCTCTCTCTCTCTCTCTCTCTCTCTCTCTCTCTCTCTCTCTAGAGAGGGAGAGAGATGAGAGAGAGAGACATCTCTCTCTC
>JAXCGZ010010997.1:0-12137 GCA_037179515.1 Halocaridina rubra
AATCATCATCAAAGGAAAATTATTGTTGCCAATGATAATAATAATAATAATAATTATAATAATAAGATCTAAGGAGAATTATTGGAACAGACATCATGAGAGTAATGCAGAGGTATATTAAAATCCAGCAGAGAGCTGGATATTCATTACACATCTTTTATAATCCCTTCACATCTGACAGGTCATTACACTCTCCATCTCTGTTTCTCTTTACAACCTGATAAAGTCTGTTTTATTTTATAATTTTTTGGCCCATCCTGGTGTCACAATAATCTTTTATTTTTATTTTTTTATTTTATTTTTATTTTTTTATTTTTTGCCAAAAAAAAAAAAAACCCGCGATACAGTGCGAACGCGAACCAAGAAACGCGAATAACCGGGGTAACACTGTATATATATATATATATATATATATATATATATATATATATATATATATATATATATATATATATATATATATATATATACACAGTGATCCCCCGCTGGATCGCGTTTTCACTGTACCACGGTTTTTTTTTCTTTTGGCAAATTATTATTTTATTTTTTGGGTATACACAAAAATATTAAAATATTGAAAAAATAAAACTTCGGTTTTTTTATTTTTTTATTGAAAAAAAAACAAATTTCATTATTTTATTAATACAAAATGTAAAGGGTGTTTTTTTAACAGTGCAGGGAGGATTTATACAGTACGTAAACGTATACATAATCGTAAAATACCTATGTACATGAGTATGTCATGTAATTACCACTTCATTCACCGTAATTTTATCTATCACTTTCATATAAATTTACGTTGCATGCTGTTATTTATAAAGTAAAGGGTGTTTTTTTTTAATAGTGCAGGGAGGGTTTATACAGTACGTAAACGTAAAAATAATTGCAAAATACCTATGTACATGAGTATGTCTCGTCATCATCACCTCATTCACGGTTAGTTTTCCTATCGCTTTCATAAAAATTTACGTTACTTGCTGTTATTTATAAAGTAAAGGGTGTTTTTTTAACAGTGCAGGGAGGGTTTATATAGTATGTAAACGTATAAATAATTGTAAAATACCTATGTACATGAGTTTGTCACGTCATCATCACCTCATTCACGGTAAGTTTTCCTATCACTTTCATATAAATTTACGTTGCATGCTGTTATTTATAAAGTAAAGGGTGTTTTTTTAACAGTGCAGGGAGGGTTTATACAGTACGTAAACGTAAAAATAATTGTAAAATACCTATGTATATGAGTATGTCATGTCATCATCACCTCATTCACGGTAAGTTTTCCTATCACTTTCATAAAAATTTACGTTGCTTGCTGTTATTTATAAAGTAAAGGGTGTTTTTTTAACAGTGCAGGGAGGGTTTATATAGTATGTAAACGTAAAAATAATTGTGAAATACCTATGTACATGAGTATGTCACGTCATCATCAACCCATTCACGGTAAGTTTTCCTATCACTTTCCTATAAATTTATGTTGCATGCTGTTATTTATAAAGTAATGGGTGTTTTTTTAACAGTGCAGGAAGGGTTTGTACAGTATGTAAACGTAAAAATAATTGTAAAATACCTATGTATATGTATTTCGCGTCATCATCACCTCATTCACGGTAAGTTTTCCTATCACTTTCATAAAAATTTACATTGCTTGCTGTTATTTATAAAGTAAAGGGTGTTTTTTTAACAGTGCAGGGAGGGTTTATACAGTACGTAAACTTAAAAATAATTGTAAAATACCTATGTACATGAGTATGTCCTGTAATAATTACCACTTCATTCACCGTAGTTTTATCTATCACTTTCATATAAATTTACGTTGCATGCTGTTATTTATGAAGTAAAGGGTGGTTTGTTAACAGTACAGGGAGAGTTTATATAGTGTAAGCGTAAAAATAAATTAATATATCTATGTACCTATAGGCTGATCCTACTTCGCGATTTTCCTGTCTCACGCTGGGTCCCGGAACCGAACCATCACAATAATCGAAGGAACACTGTATATATATATATATATATATATATATATATATATATATATATATATATATATATATATATATATATATATATATATATATATATATATATATATATATATATATATATATATATATATATATATATATATATATATATATATATATATATATATATATATATATATATATATATATATATATATATATATATATATATATATATATATATATATATATATATATATATATATATATATATATATATATATATATATATATATATATATATATATATATATATATATATATATATATATATATATATATATATATATATATATATATATATATATATATATATATATATATATATATATATATATATATATATATATATATATATATATATATATATATATATATATATATATATATATATATATATATATATATATATATATATATATATATATATCTCTTGAAAGAGAAGGTAACTTTGGAACATTTATATTATAGTTGAGCATCAGAGAGGAATTTTGAGTTTTGAAGACAGCTTGTTTCAGATATCAACTTTGGAGACTTGCATCGAGAGATTCCACTCCCATGGAGGTACAAGTGTCTTCGCTGGATACTATCTTCAACATGAAGTCCTCATTGCCCTAGTAGTAAGAGAAGTAAACGAGCTTTCGAAGGGCATACTTCATCGTCTGGTTATTAAACAAATCCTTTCGGAAATAAATCACGTGAAAAATAGAGACGAGAACCAAGAAGTTCCACCTCCAGAAAGGTTCAGTTATCCTTTTCCAGGCGACTGTCCTCGTCTAAGATTCTTTTATTCTTGCCTGGCCTTTTTGCTCCAAGATTTGGAGAAAATATCTCGAAAGAGAAGGTAACTCACCGTGGCTCAAGGGGTAGCATCCGCGACTCTGAGGCGTCAGGTCGAGTGTTCGCGCCTCATCACGGTCTGAGGTTAGCAAGGGCATGCACTCAGGGTAATGATTACATCTGCCAAAACAAGTCCTTCGCAAGAAGGGAACAGTCCAGAATTACCTTCTTTTTCAAGATATTTTTTCCAAACCTTGGAAGAGCAAAGAGGCCAAGCAAGAATAAAACCATCTTTGACGAGGACAGTCGCATGGAAAATAATAATAATAATAATAATAATAATAATAAGACTTTATTTCCAACGTACATTGGGTATTCAAATATGGGTGTACTATTAAAATTTACAAGTAAAATCTTCCTTTAAGAAAGGGCATGCACTCAGGGTAATGATTACATCTGCCAAAACAAGTCCTTCGCAAGAAGGGAACAGTCCAGAATTACCTTCTTTTTCAAGATATTTTTTCCAAACCTTGGAAGAGCAAAGAGGCCAAGCAAGAATAAAACCATCTTTGACGAGGACAGTCGCATGGAAAATAATAATAATAATAATAATAATAATAATAAGACTTTATTTCCAACGTACATTGGGTATTCAAATATGGGTGTACTATTAAAATTTACAAGTAAAATCTTCCTTTAAGAGTAACTTCTTAAGATTATATTTAAAAGTATACACTGAACCAGCATTTTTTAGTTCTCTGGGAAGCTGATTATATAAATGAGGTCCACGAATGTTTATATCTCTTGAGCCAATATCAGTTTTAGACCTTCGTACTAATAAATCTTCCCCTTGACGGGTAGTTAACCCGGTAACTGAGCTTACTGTAGAAAAATTATACAAGCAATCAGGAAGATTGTTTCTTAGTATATTAAAAACAAAGGTACATATATCAAAAACATATTTATCTCTAATCTTTATCCATTCTAGATCTTTTAAAACAGGAGAGATGTGCTCGTATTTTCTTACATTGCCAACAGCCACTCGTGCTGCAAAGTTTTGTAACTTTTGTATTCTTTGTAATTGAACCTTTCTGGAAGTGGAACTTTCTTGGTTCTCGTCTTTTTTCAAGTGATTTATTTCCGAAATGATTTGTTTAATAACCGGACGATGAAGGATGCCCTTCGGAAGCTCGTTTACTTCTCTTACTACCACGGCAAAGAGGACTTCATGTTGAAGATAGTATCCAGTGAAGATACTTGTACCTCCATGGGAGTGGAATCTCTCAATGCAAGTCTTCAAATTTGATATCTGAAACAAGCTGTCTTCATAACTCAAATTCCTCTCTGATGCTCAACTATAATATAAATGTTCCAGAGTTACCTTCTCTTTCGAGATATTTTTTCCAAACCTTTAGAGGAGCACCAATGCCAAACAAGAATAAAACAATCTTTGACGAGGACAGTCGCCTGGAAAAGGATAATTGAAGCTTTCTGGAAGAGGAACTTCTTGGTTCTCGTTTTAACGTGATTTATTTCCGAAAGGATTTTTTTAATAACTGGACGATGAAAGATGCCCTTCGAAACCTCTTTACTTCTCTTACTACTACGGTAATGAGGACTTCATGTTGAAGATAGTATCCAGCAAAGACACTTGTACCTCCATGGGCGTGGAATATCTCAATGCAAGTCTTCAAAGTTGATATATGAATCAAGCTGTCTTCATAACTCAAAATTCCTCTCTGATGCTTAACTATAGTATAATATATATATATATATATATATATATATATATATATATATATATATATATATATAATATATATATATATATATATATATACATATACAGTGATCCCCCGCTGTATCGCTTTTCTTGGTTCGCGTTTTCACTGTATCGTGGTTTTTTTTTATGGCAAATTAATATTGTAAAATACCTATGTACATGAGTATGTCATGTAATTACCACTTCATTCACCATAATTTTATCTATCAATGTCATATAAATTTACGTTGCATGCTGTTATTTATGAAGTAAAGGGTGGTTTGTTAACAGTACAGGGAGGGTGAATACAGTGTAAATGTAAAAATAAAATATCTATGTACATATAGGCTGATCCTTCTTCGCGGTTTTCCTGTCTCGTGCCGGGTCCCGGAACCGAACTACCTCGATAATAGGGGGATTACTGTGTGTATATATATATATATATATATATATATATATATATATATATATATATATATATATATATATATATATATATATATATATATATATATATATATATATATATATACAGTATTCCTTCTATTATCGTAAAGGTTCGGTTCCGGGACCCGGCGCGAGACAGGAATTTCGAGGAATAGGATCACCCTATATGTACATAGATATTTTAATTTATTTTCACATTTACACTGTATAAACCCTGCCTGTACTGTTAACAAACCACCCTTTACTTCATAAATAACAGCATGAAAGCGCATATTTATATGACATACTCATGGACATAGGTATTTTACAATTATTTATATGTTTACTGTATAAACCCTCCCTGCACTGTTAAAAGACTACCCTTTACTTTATAAATTACAGCATGCAACGTAAATTTATATGTACGTGATAGGTAAACTTACTGTGAATGAGGTTGTCATGACGTTTGTAGACTCAAGAGGAAATTATTCCGCAGCCAATAACAGCTTTACGGCTGTTATTCATTGAGGCCAAAATAGCGGCCGACATATCTAAGAGTTTCACCTTATCTGTTATGGTTAACATCTTCCTTTGCCACTTAGGCTAACTACCAGAAGCCTTAGAAGATGAAGGATCTTGGGAGGCATTGCTGAGGTTGAAAAAGGTGAAGAAAATAAATCACAAGCACAACGTGAGTTAGACTGAACGAGTGAGGCGAGACAATGGAAGATGGTGCAAGCCTTTGTCCGAAACGCTGATAGCGGTATCGTATTTTACATGGTGCAATACTATTAGTATTTATATTTTTTACTGACTTATTTTTCTTAGGCTAAGAAATACGTTTTTTATCAATAAAATCATGAAGCTACTAGAAATTTTAATATATATGCTAGCTCATATAGGTGCGACCCCAATACATTGTACGCTATCGGACAGTATTTCACATGATGCAATACTGTGAGTTATATATCTAAATTTATGTTTTTTACTATATTTTACTGTTTTATTATTCGTAGGCTGGGAAGTAAATTTTTTTTATCAATTAAATAATGACATTTAAAAAAAAAATTAAAATACTGAAAATTTTTATATTTTTAATATTTTAATATTTTTTCATATACCCCCCCAGAAAAAATTGCCAAAAAAATCGCAGTACAGTGAATTCGCGAGGCAAGAAACGCAATAGAGCGAAGGATCACTATATATATATATATATATATATATATATATATATATATATATATATATATATATATATATATATATATATATATATATATATATATATATATATATACAGTGTTCCCCCGGTTATTTGCGTTTCTTGGTTCGCGTTCTCACTGTATCGCTTTTTTTTTTTTTTTTTAAAGATTATTGTGACACCAGGATGGGCCAAAAAATGATAAAATAAAACAGACTTTATCAGGTTGTAAAGAGAAACAGAGATGGAGAGTGTAATGACCTGTCAGATGTGAAGGGATTATAAAAGATGTGTAATGAGTATCCAGCTCTTTGCTGGGTTTTAATATACCTCTGCATTACTTTCATGATGTCTATTCTTATAACTCTGCTTAGATCTTATTATTATTATTATTATTATCATTGGCAACAATAATTTTCCTTTGATGATGATTGTGGAGATTATTATCATCATTATCATCATTATTATTATTATTAAGGGCTCATCATTGTTTGTACATCTGTTGGTTTATTTACTTTTAATAACTGTGTAAAGTGCCCCTCCCTAGTTGGCTGGGACAAAGAGAGTGTTGGGGGTTGGGTAGAATAGAATGTTGGAGAGAGAGAGAGAGAGACATCTTTAAGTAACTCTTGTTCATTAAAAAAAAACTACATTATTTATAGTAAAAATAATGGTTTAATTACGAATTCGTAATAATAATGATGATAATAATAATAATAATGATAATAATAATACTAATAATCTCCCCAATCATCATCAAAGGAAAATTATTGTTGCCAATAATAATAATATCTAAAGAGAATTTTTAGAATAGACATCATGAAAGTAATGCAGAGGTATAGTAAACCCAGCAGAGAGCTGGATATTCATTACACTTCTTTTATAATCCCTTCACATCTGACAGGTCATTACACTCTCCATCTCTGTTTCTCTTTACAGCCTGATAAAGGCCGTTTTAGTTTATCATTTTTGGCATGTCCTGGTGTCATAATCATCTTTAAAAAAAAAAAAAAAAAAAATATATATATAATATATATATATATATATATATATATATATATATATATATATATATATATATATATATATATATATATATATATATATATATATATATATATATATATATATATATATATATATATATATATATATATATATATATATATATATATATATATATATATATATTAGGCTGATCCTACTCCGCGGTTGTCCTGGTTCGCGCCGGATCCCGGAACCGAACTACCGCGATAAGGGGGGGAACACTGTATATATATATATATATATATATATATATATATATATATATATATATATATATATATATATATATATATATATATATATATATATATATATATATTTTTTTTTTAAAGAGTGTGACACCGGGACAGGCAGAAACTGCCCTCATCAACAAAGGCCCGGGCACGAGAAAATACCAAGACGAAAGAAAAGAAAAAGGTTAAGGGCAAGGCAGAGATGAGGTAATGTCACTCAAAGGAAAACGACAGACGGAAAAAAAACAGTCAAAGTAAAGAGTACCCAGAGATATGGAGGACTAGGCTCAGAGATGACGATAGATCTGCTTTTTGAAGGATGAAAGGTCATAAGAATTAGGAAAGACAGAAGGAGGAAAAGAGTTCCAGAGTCTGGAGGTAGATGGGAAGAAGCAGTCGCTGCACCGACCAATCCGCGAGCTACAAATCTCCACACAGTACCTGTGAGATGAGGCCACTTGGCGAGTGTTATGCGGCCTCGGCAGTGGAGGAGGGATGCAACTCGCCAACTCATCAGAGCAGCGATGGAAGTAGTAGCGATAGAAAAGCGAAAGGGAAGATACCTTACGGCGAAGGGAGAGAGAATCCAAGTTAGAAGTAAGAGAAGGATCATTAATGAGTCTGACTGCCTTAGATTGATCCCTATCAAGAAGATAAGTAAAGGAAGAAGCACCCCAGATGTGTGAGCAGTATTCTAAGCAGGGGCGGATAAGACCTTTGTAAATTTTAAGTAACTGCAATGAGGAAAAGTAATAACGAAAACGAAACAAAATCCCCAATTTTTTGGATGAAGATTTAGAAATTTGGATTATGTGATTCCTCCAAGACAAGTTAGAGGATATATGGATTCCTAATATATTGCTAGAGTTAAGAGGGTAAATTTCATTAGTTTCGAAGACAATAGGGTTATCAGGAGGAGAAGAAGATAAAGAGATAGCCAGAAACTGTCTTGGAGGCATTGAATTTAACTAAATTTTGAGTGCCCCATTCAGATACTCTCTGCAAATCGGAGTTAAGAGTAGAAGAAAGAGTGATACGAGATTGATTACGAGTAACAGATGAAGGTTGTGATGAAAAGGCGGAGGAAAAGTGAAGGGTAGAATCATCGGCAAAGGCATGAAGAAGAGAGGAAGATGGGGATTGTAGAAGATCATTGATGAAGAGAAGGAAGAGAGTAGGTGAAAGAACAGAGCCCTGTGGAACACCACTGGAAACAGAGAAAGGGCTAGATGTCGCGCCATCAACAACTACAGATATAGAAAGGTCAGTAAGAAAACTGGAAATCAGAGAACAGAAAGAAGGGGTAAAGCCATAGGCAGGGAGTTTGGCCAACTGAGCCTTGTGCCAGACTCTGTCAAAAGCCTTAGAGATATCATGGGCGACGACAAAGGATTTCCCATAGTTCCTCAGAGAAGATGACCATACATGAGTAAGATAGGACAGGAGATCACCAGTGGATCTTGCCTTGTGGAAACCGTACTGGTGATCGGAGATAAGTGAGTTAGATTCAAGGCGTTTCAAGAAGTTAGAATTGAGCAAAGTTTTGAAAAATTTAGCAATAGAGGAGGTTAGAGCAATAGGTCGGTAGTTAGAAGGAATAGAGCGGTCACCCTTCTTAGGAACATGTTGAACTAGAGCATGCTTCCAAGATGAAGGATAGATACTGGTTGACAGAATGAGGCGAAAAAGACGGCAAAGCACGGGAGCCAGTTCATCTGCAAACTCCTTAAGGAACCTTGCAGGGATACCATCGGGACCAGATGCCTTGTTTGTCTTTAGTGAGCGAAGAACCTTATGAACTTTGCGTGAAGAAAGGATAAGGGAGGGCATAGTGTTAGAGAGGGGAAAGGACTGAGGAACAGGTGCGCTAGAATCGTTGATAGAAGAGTTGGCAGAAAAATGAGAGCCAAAGAGAGTGGCTTTGTCAGTGGGAGAGCAAGCTATAGAACCATCAGAACGAATGAGAGGGGGAAAGCTTGAGTTACAGAAGTTTTTGGAGAGGGTTTTGGCTAAGGACCAGAAGCATTTGTCAGTGGGAGAGGAGTTAAGGTCATCAACTTTCCTTCATATAAAGGAAGCCTTAGACCTTCGAATCTGAGCTGTACAGCGATTCCTAACTATAATAAAAGCAGAGCGAGTTAAATCGGAAGGAGAGGTTTGGTAAGATCGTTGAGCTTGATTCCTAGCCTGGATAGCCATGGAACAGGCACGGTCAAACCAAGGTTTAGGGGGAGAGAAAGTTTTTGTAGAAGAGGGGATGTACGCTTCCATTCCCGCGGTCATGATCTCGGCAACTTTTACAGCTA
Organism: Halocaridina rubra; assembly: GCA_037179515.1. Lineage (NCBI taxonomy): Eukaryota > Metazoa > Arthropoda > Malacostraca > Decapoda > Atyidae > Halocaridina > Halocaridina rubra. Next base: position 9,780 of record JAXCGZ010010997.1, read on the forward strand.
CCCGATCAAGGTTGCGGGACCGAAAGCAGTAGTCATCCCATGGAAAGTCAAAGATAAACTTACGCAAATTTTCGTATTGGGTTCGCTCGAAGTGCCAAAGGCGGCGTTGAGTTGGAGGGATTGGTGGTGGGGGAGCGAAAATGGAAGAGACAGAGATAATGGAGTGGTCAGATTTACCAAGAGGGGAAAACACAGAATAAGAGTAGTTTGAAGGGTTAGAAGTAAAAAATAGGTCAAGAGTGTTTGCAGCATGTTCGTGACGATCAGGAACGCGAGTAGGATGTTTGATAATTTGCTCCAGATCGTGAGTAATAGAGAAAGCAAGAGCCTTGCTGTATATATATATATATATATATATATATATATATATATATATATATATATATATATATATATATATATATATATATATATATACATATACATAAAGTAATCCATCGTTTATCGCGGGGGTTTGGTTCCGGGACCGGCCGCGATATATATATATATATATATATATATATATATATATATATATATAATATATATATATATATATATATATATATATATATATATATATATATATATATATATATATATACACACAGTGTTGCATCACTTATCGCGGTAGTTCGGTTCCGGGACCCGGTGCGAACCCGGGAATCCGTGGTGTAGAGATCAGCCTATATGTACATAGATATTTTAATGTATTTTTACGTTTACACTGTGTAAACCCTCCCTGTACTGTTAAAAAAACACCCTTTACATTATAAATAACAGCAAGCAACGTAATTTTTTTATGAAAGTGATAGGAAAACTTACCATGAATGAGGTGATGATGACTTGACATACATAGGTACAGTATTTTACAATAATTTTTACGTTTACGTAAAATAGCGGCCGACATCCACAAACTTTTTTCCTTCTTTCAACATATCTAAGTTTCACTTTATCTACAATGGTTAACATTTTCCTTTGCCGCTTAGGCTCACTACAAGAAGCCTTAGAAGATGAAGGATGCTTGGGAGGCATTGCAAAGGTTAAAATATGCAAGTAAAATAATCACAAGCAAAACGTATTAATAAGCACAACGTGAACGGCGCACACGAGTGAGGCGAGACAATGGAAGATGGTGGAAGCCTTTGTCCGAAACGCTGATAGCGGTATTGTATTTTACATGTTGCAATACTGTTAGTATTTTGTGTTTTTTACTATTTTTTACTGTTTTATTATTCTTCGGCTAAGAAATACGTTTTTTTATCAATAAAATCATGAAACTACTGGATATATTATATTTGCTAGCTCACGTAGCTGCGACCCCAATACATTGTACGCTATCGGACACAAGCACAACGTGAACGGCACACACGTGAGTTAGACTGAATGAGCCTTTGTCCGAAACGCTGCTAGCGGTATCGTTTTTTACATGTTGCAATACTGTTAGTATTTATGTTTTTTACTATTTTTTACTGTTTTATTATTCTTAGGCTAAGAAATAATTTTTTTTATCAGTAAATTCTTGAAACTACTGGAAATATAAATATATATGCTAGCTCACGTAGCTGCGACCCTGGTACGTTGTACGCTATCGGACACTATTTCGCATGATGCAATACTGTGAGTTATACTGTACGTACGTATATCTAAATTTTTATTTTTTACTCTTATTATTTGTAGGCTGGGAAATAAATTATTTTTATCAATTAGATAATGAAATATGTTTTTTTCAATAAAAAAAATGAAAATACTGAGAATTTTTATTTTTTTTATATTTTAATATTTTTGCATATACCCAAAAAATAAAATAATAATTTGCCAAAAGGAAAACCGTGGTACAGTGAAAACGCCAACCAAGTAACGCGATCCAGCGGGGGATCACTTTATATATATATATATATATATATATATATATATATATATATATATATATATATATATATATATATATATATATATATATATATATATATATATATATTGGCATTTATTATCCTACTAGGAATCCTGTTCCATGCATCAGCTACTCTACGGTATTACCAAGCCAATTTTCACCAATTTCCCTTCTGAACCTAAATTTATCAAGCTTAAATCCATTACCCATTACGAGTTCTGGTTTGATCATGAATTTTTAAAACTTTATTAATATCACCCTTGTTAATCCCTTTAAACCATTTCTACACCTCAATCATATCCCCCCTTACTCTGTGCCTCTCCAGAGAATGTAGATTAAGTTTTTTTTAATCTGTCAAATGGTAGATTTAGGCATTGCAAAATTAAATTTTTTTTTTGGTTTTTTAGTCTTGCTTTGGTTATTTATAATTCTTATTTTATCTTTGTATACATTTGCAGATAGAGGTTCGTTCTCCTGCATCCTCC
>JAXCGZ010010998.1:0-10000 GCA_037179515.1 Halocaridina rubra
ACCGTGCTGTCTATGTAATCTTTATTACGGAAATCGGTATTTTCTTGGACTTACCTTATTATTTGATGAGTTCGGGTCTCTTTCTATGCCTACATCAACACAGAATATTATTAGATATTCATTACACATGTCTTATTATCCCTTCACATTTGACAGGTTACAATACCCCCCATCTCAGTTTCTCTTTTTATTTTCTTCGTGCCCAGGCCCGATGAGGGTAGATTTATTTTTATTTTTTGGCCCGTCCTGGTGTAAAAAAAAAGATATATATATATATATATATATATATATATATATATATATATATATATATATATATATATATATATATATATATATATATATATATATATATATATATATATATATATATATATATATATATATATATATATATATATATATATATATATATATATATATATATATATATATATATATATATATATATATATATATATATATATATATATATATATATATATATATATATATATTGAACTCTATTATCTTCCCATTAAAAACTCAATGAAACGTCATTAGCAAGCAACTAATATCGCATGTGGAAACGTTTCCTTAAATACGGAACTATGTGGTTGGTGGTAAATGAAGGCAATCTCGTCAGCAGCTTCGACTTCTTCGCAGTACCGACGACGTCAGTAACGTCGTCACTACTTAGTTCTACTTTTGACCATCAGTGGTGTGTAGGTGTTTCGAATTGCATGCTTTTTATTCTTTTCATTTTTTGTTAGTGTATATTATCTGATTGCGTGGGGGGGATTACTACATTATTATATTACATTCGTGATGTGCCACGTATGTTCTTCGTTGCGAACTGAATGGAAAAAATATGTGAATGACGAGAGAGAGAGAGAGAGAGAGAGAGAGAGAGAGAGAGAGAGAGAGAGAGAGAGAGAGAGAGAGAGAGAGAGAGAGAGAGAGAGAGAGAATCGTTTTACTTAAATGGAAATGAGAAAGCAGAGTGTCTGACTCTTGGTTTCGAACACCTCCGGAAAGAAGGTAATTCTTTTTGACCGATTGAATAGATTATTATTATTATTATTATTATTATTATTATTATTATTATTATTATTATTATTATTATTATTATTATTATTATTATTATTATTATTATTATTAGTTATCTGTTTATTTATATTTATTTTTCTGAGTCGTATTGTAGTGTTAGAATAACTATTCAGAATTTCCCTTTTATCATTTGTCGAGAATTCATGTGATATGAATGCAATGTCTGTCAATTGCTTCAAATGGATACTTTTGAGGCAAACTTTTATTTGGACTTTTTCTCTTGCATTTGTGGGCTACTATTTACAGTGTATCTTGCTCTTTTCTTAGGGTTATGATAATTGTGTCTCTACATTTGTTTTGTCTTTTAAACATGTATCCTTGCTGTGTTAGGCTTCTCTTAATAGGGTTTGCCAGTCAAGACAACAAAACCCTTCACATCTACGCCGAATATTCTTACATATTCGTTGTACATATCTTATTCGCCCTTTACATCTGACGAGTCACGAAACTCATCTGTTTCTCTTCGCATTATCTTTCTTCGTGGCCAGGCCTTCACTTTAACAAATAACAAACATGTTTCCCAAACCTTTCCGAAATTATTGGATATATAAGTGCGTCAGTTGATGGTGTTCAAAGAAGGGTTGAAATTATATATATATATATATATATATATATATATATATATATATATATATATATATATATATATATATATATATATATATATTCAGACATTACATGAGTTCATACAAATAATGCTTCAAATGGATATAAAACCAAGAATTGAACATGGTTTACAGGGAGGTGTACATATTGATAAAACATTGCTGCATACTAACACACAACTCACAGAATGGCAGCACAGAGTACATTATATGCAAAAGTAAAGCTCAGAGAAACGCAGAATGCACAAACAGAATTATATAGCAACATACAGAAAATATATGTATAATTCAATATAATTAATGGCCACCGAAGTGAGGAAAACGAGCAAGAATAACATCAAGGTTGTCATCATTAAGTAAAAATGAGCAGATCTGTATTAAGTTCTGACCTCGTGGTAAAACATCTCTCACTGCGGGGCACTGAAGACAATAGTGGTCAAGAGTGTTAGCATTAGTTCGGTCGCATAATGTACAGGAGGTGTACTGTGGCATATCTAGAGTCTGGGAGACCTGCCATAAAGGCCGATACCCCATTCTGAGCCGAGCACTAACTACATTGTTTTTCCGCACCATTAACCCGTGTCTGCGATACTTGTAGCGACTGTGAAGGAAGTGATCATGGTGCTGTATGGACACACTGTTGGCCCTCTCCGTGTCCCTGCGCTGGACCGTCATGGCAAACCCAGCTGAGTAGATGATGTTACGTAGGCATCGGAGGGAGGGCTCAGCGTCCACAGCATGCCCATCCAGCATACAGGCCGCCTTGGCAAGACGATCCGCTGTGTCGTTGCCAGTCAGCCCAATGTGGGATGGAGTCCACACAAATGACACAACAAGAGAAGCATCCCGAGCGGCTGCGAGGCGACATAGTATATCTCCCACAGCACGGCCACAGATAGGTCTTGGCGAGGATAGGGCTTGTAGGGCCGATTGGGAGTCACAAATTATTACCCCATTCACTCGTCGTCGAACAAGGAGAGTCACGGCATCCAAGATGGCATTCAGTTCACAGTAGGTGGAGCTCGACGAGGTGGGTAGTCTACGGCCAATCCATGAATCAGCCGGCACAGGCGGCTCCATGGTGGGGGAAAACACAGCACATGCCGCCCTCCCATCTGCTTGCACAGAACCATCAACATAGACGTGGTGTGCTGCAGGGACAGACGTGGATACATCAGCGATAGTCTCCAGAGCTAACTGTCTCTGCAAGGGGGGATAGACATCCTTCGAGGTCGGTGTATATGTGACAGCGGGGAGGGGGACACGCCAGGGTGGTAAATCTGGGACAGCCGCCTGCACTGGCAGGTCGATGTCAAGGCCACGGAGAATGTCACTCACCACCCTGATAAGGTTATGACCTCCTGCTCGAAGTGGGAGCCTGGGTGCGTCTGGATCAAGGGACGTCCTCATGACAGCAGAGAAGTACGGAGCAAGAAAGGGGTAGTGAAGACACTTAACAGTAAAATAGGACACATTGGCATAAATCCTCTCCACAAGAGGGGGTAAGTTGAGCTCCAACTGCATACTCACAATATGGGTAGAGAGAGAACATCCCAAGATAAATCTCATGACTCGATTCTGGAACTTTTCAAGTGGCTCGAGAGCTGGTTTAGGAAGTTGACACAAGGCAGGAGACAGATAGTCAACCACTGACCGAAGTAGTAGGATGTAGAGGGTCCTCGCCACTGGGATGGAGACTCCTGCAGCATTGTTGGCAAGCCACTTGACAGGTGCAAAGCGGGGCTCCAGACGGTCAAGAAGGCTCTTCACAAAGGGATGAATTCGTTGACGAGCAGGTATAGCTGGGGTGATCCGGACAGGTGCACCTAAATACGTGTACTGTGTGCAGTGAGGGATGACATTACCACCCATGGCGAATGCGGGCAGTGCTCTGCAGTTGCGTGAAGTAAAAATCCTGCTTTTTTCTGGGGAGATAATAAGGCCACAGGAGGTAGCAGACACGTAAAAGTCATGGAGCATGTGCTGAAGGTCGTGAGTTGAGGTCGTGTGGATGCATATGTCGTCTGCATAGCAGGTAACTGTAGTACCGGGGATGACAGGAAGGAGGGAGAGTAGACGATGCATAAGGATATTGAATAGAAAAGGACTTAGCACACCCCCCTGAGGAGTACCCAGTTCAAACCGTTCATAGGAGCTATACGACCCTTTAAAAAGGACGCTTGATGTTCTGTTGCAGAGATATCCCCGTATCCATTTCAGTATGTTCCCCCGAACTCCAAAGTCCACCAGCTGGTCAAGAATAATTTCCTTGTTGGCTATATCGAAGGCAGATTTGAGGTCCAGGAAGGCGACCACACTGGTGGGAGAAAGACGGGTGTAGAGTTCAGCGAGGCAGTGATGTGTGCTCCGTTGTGGGAGGAAACCATAAAGACTGGGGGAGAGTTTATCCTGTAGACGGTGCATGAGCCGGGCAAGAAGGATGCGTTCAAACACTTTGCTGAAGCAGGAGGTGAGGGAGATAGGCCTAAATTTGTCGGTTCCAGGTTTTGGTAGAGGAATAATAGTGCTTCTGGTCCAGGCAGAGGGCACATGCCCCAAGCAAAAGCAAAGATTGAAGAGGCGCAGTAGGGGGTTACCAGGAACTTTCTGAAGAAGACGGAGAACTTGATATGTAAGACCATCCTCCCCAGGGGCAGTAGCCTTAATCCTAGCAAGAGCACGTCGTAGTTCATCCTCTGTGAATGGGATGTCATCCTCTTCATCCGTCTGTAGTAATGCACCCATTAGGCGGAGGTTACGAACACTGCGGTGGGTGGAGAGTGCCTCTTGAACGTTCCCGGGAAGGTTGCAAGTTTGTGACTGTGCTGACCAGGTAGTAATGAGGTCCTGAGCGTACTCAAGTGGACTGTGGTGTAGAGCACAGGTGGGTTTCTTCTTGACAGCCTTCCTTATAAGATGCCACATAGTCCCAGCGCTAGTCTGATGGTTAATACTATCCGTAAATTTCTGCCAATACTCCGTGTGCACACACTTCTGCAGGGCAACTAGATCATCCCTCGCCAACTGATATTGGTGCAGGTGGTCAGGGGTGGGCTGTCTTTGAAAGGAGAGTCCAGCATCCACAGCTGTCCTTTCCGCCTGGGCAATACGCTGATCCAAAGTCCAGGAATGGGCCTCAGGGCGACGTGGAACGTGTGGTCTGAGAACATAATGCGTGTAGAAGTCATGTGTAGAATCCACCAGTGAGTTGTATAAGCTGTCTGGAGAAAGGAGATCAAAAGTGGGAAGGAGGTGAGAGATAAAGGAAATATAAGTGGGACAGTATTTGGGAGGGATAGAGATGCGGGTGCGGTGATGGGAGAGGGTAGCTGGAGTCTGAAGTATGGAGTATTTCAGGCTAAGGGCAACATGGTCAGAAAAGAGAGAAGGGATAGAAGAGCAGGAGACATTAGGTTCCACAAGGCCAGCTGTGAGAATGTGATCTACAGTACCCCCACGAGCGTGTGTGGCACCACCAGTATCCCAGCGGGTGAGGCGGTAGCGGCGGATGTAGTCGAGCAGAGGCTTGCCACCGCGATTGGGAGTGAGAGATGAGTCACCAAGGGCGGGGTGTCTGGCGTTAAAATCCCCCATATAGATCATTCCACTGTCTGTAGGTATTGGAAGGGCTGGTAGATTAATCACACCTGGGGCAGAGTAGACATTGCACAATCGAAGAGTACCATTCCCGACAGTGATTTCAAAGAGCTGAAAGGTCATATCAACTTGTGCAGAAGAACCAAGGAGCGTGTGAGGTATGGAGGAATGAATGTAGGTAATGAGTCCTCTTCTGGTATAATGCACATATGAAACATACCCTGTGAGCATAGGAGCCTCCTCCCCTGGTGGTGCACCACCAGGAAAAGCCTCTTGTATGAAAATAACCTGCGGATGATGACGATAAACATAGGCTCTAAGTGCAGTGAGTTTAGGAGAGTGTCTAATTCCAAAGGCATTCCAAGAGATGGCATGAAATTGTATGCGACTAGCGAATCTTATTCTTATTTTTGCGGAAGGCAGAAGTGGGCGGGGCACTGTCAGACAGAGCATGGGATGAAGAAGACCTGGGCTGCACATCAGTCAACTTAATTAAAGGCTAATTCGGGGTTTATTTATTATTTATTTTTACATTTTCATTTGTTTTATTTATGTATCTATTTCATGTTCCCCATTTGACTGTTTATAAATATTCAATTATAACATTTACCCATTATTTATTTCTTGATTTATATATACTTATATATTTATTTATTTGTTAATTATTTATTTATTTATCCAATCAATCTCTTCATCTAATTTTAAAATAATTATTATATTTATTTAGTTGTGTTATTTTTTTTTTGCTATAATCAGTTATTGTTACAAATTACAAAAATGCGCTTAACATCGCAGCTCAGTGGTTTAGGATCTACTTATAATCCCAGGAGGTTCAGAGTTCGACTTTACGATATGACAATATTGATTCATTAGAAGTTCTTGGGAATAGCAAGACAAACACGTCCCTAGTGTGGAAACATCTCTCAACTAAGCATGTTAAGTGAGTACCTCATTGGAAATTTGTCACTAATGGTGGAAATGAATCTTTATAAGCATATATATATATATATATATATATATATATATATATATATATATATATAATATATATATATATATATATATATATATATATATATATATATATATATATATATATATATATATATATATATATATATATATATATATATATATATATATATATATATATATATATATATATATATATATATATATATATATATATATATATATATATATATATATATATATATATATATATATATATATATATATATATATATATATATATATATATATATATATATATATATATATATATATATATATATATATATATATATATATATATATATAATATATATATATATATATATATATATATATAATATATATATATATATATATATATATATATATATATATATATATATATATATATATATATATATATATATATATATATATATATATATATATATATATAAGTACAAACTGTTAGCATACAGCACTAAAGAGTAAGGAAGCCCATCAGTGAAACAAAACTTATAAAACAATGCTATATTTCGGATCCTAACTGGATCCCTTCTCAGGCACAACTGAGAAAACATAACAAAGGTGGAGGAAACGTAAACAAAAGGTCTCATGAGACCTGAGGGATTGAATTTTTTTTATGATAATAGGACAGGCCTAATCCAAACAAATTATCCTCAATCAAAACAGCCGCCAAGATCATTAAATCATTAACAAAGGAAAATGTTAATCCTTAAAATGATAATAGAACTGAAAGAAGATAACCCCCCAATTTTTTTTTTATAATTAAAAAAACAATTGATAAATATGCACATAAAGATATATACATATAACAACATCTGTACACACATCCCCATATACAAGAGCAGACATAATGATATCCATATATAAATACTAATACAATCAAAATACACAATAACGACTACAATCTGGTTGGGGGTTTATCTTGAGGGATAACTTCGTTGAGGCAGCGCTTCAGGAGGGCTTTATCACTTATGTCAGGGGTCCATTGCCCCCTAGATAGATTGAAATTGTCCTTCATTTCAATGAGGGAAGATTCCACAATTTTCCGTTTGAATTGACAGGTACTTTTAAATAGCATAGTGGCACCACTCCAATCAATCCGATGATTATGTTCATTGATGTGGGTAAAAAGAGCCGCATTTTTTTGATTATATCTTACTGCTCTCTTGTGTTCCAAGACTCTCTGGGATAGAGAGCGGCCTGTTTGCCCTATGTACACTCTATTGCAATCATTACAGCTTATTTGGTATACTCCGGCATTAACTCCTTTTTTGTTTTGGCTAACGTTACCTAATTATTTTCTTAGAGTGATGGGATAGTTAAAAGTGAATGGGGACTGTTTACCTAAGGTATCATTTATGATGCCTAGCTTTTGGTGAAAAGAAGGAGGATTTTGTTGAAATTATTCTCTTTAGGGGTCCTGTGGGGATTGTAAAAAACCTGTTTAGCTTTCTGCAGAGCTTTGTCTAAGAAAAAGGGAGGATAACAAAGTTGGTCAAGCTGAGAATAAACAGTTTGAATTTCATGTTCTAAATAATTAGCGCTGCATATCCGGAGTGCTCTAAGGAATAAATTCGAAGCTATACTTAATTTTACTTTTTCTTCATGATAACTATAAAAGTGCACATAAGACGCAGAGTGGGTGGATTTTTTATAGACTTTAAAGTTGTAGCACAATTAAATAGATTAGTTCTTTCCATTAAATTTAAAGTAGAATGAGAAAACGAAAACCAAATGCCTTTCCTTGATGTCCTCATTGTTAGAGATCCTTTGGGTTACAACTTTAAAGTCTATAGAAAATCCACCTACTCTGCGTCTTATGTACACTTTTATACTTATCATGGAGAAAAAGTAAAATTAGGTATAGCTTCGAATTTATTCCTTACAGCCCTCCGGATTTACAGCGCTAATTATTTAGAACATGAAATTCAAACGGTTTATTCTCAGCTTGACCAACTTTGTTATACTTGACAAGCCTGACAAGTCTAAATTCAATGTTGGCCTAATAGCTACTTCTGGTATACAAAAAGGTCCATGTGTGTCATCAAGATCAGATACAAGAAGAGTAATAACAGGTGAATTAATAGGTATTCTTGTCTGTGCAATAGTAGTGAGTTCCAACTGACGAGTCACACCTCTGGTTCCTAACTTTTCACGTAATTTTTCTGTGCAATATGTAGTATTTGTTCCTGGGTCCAACAGTGCATATGTATCTACAACAATATTTGTATCCAAACAGTCTACCACCTTGTCGGCAGGCGAAGTTACACTTTGGGATTCATAAAAGTATTCAGTGGTGTGTAGTTAGTAAACTGTTTTGCTGCTACTGGCATCTGTCATTTTGATGTAGGAGTGTGTGTTGGTGCTACCTTGTATATTAGCAACATCATCTGCTTTCTTACATGGGAGATGAAGATACTTGCTGTGTTTCCTTCCACAGCCTTCAATATTACAAATAAATTTTCTTGAACAATCTTTAGCAATGTGTCCCTGAGAAAAATAATTTACACACATACCCTTAGATTTTACAAGATTCCAACGGTCCTTTACTTTCATAGCCTTAAATTGTGAACAAGATATTACATAATGTTTTTGTCTACAACATGGACACTTACCTCCTGTCCACTTCCTGCTCTCTGGTCTAAATGTATCCTCAGTTACACAAGCATTGACAGCAAAACTTTCAGCCCCTCTCTTTGGAGCTCTGTTCATCTGATTTTTACCTTTTCCTTCTGATTCTTACTAATTAATTTTCCAAAGACTGGATTTGAAACCTCGTCAGCAGCATCACAAATGAACTTCACAAGTTCTGTAATTTCTGGTCTTCTTCTATACTTGGAGCAAATCTAATTATTAACTTTTACCCATCTTGTCTGCAGATAATAAGGTAACTTTTCCACTACCTTAATCATATTGTCTCCACTTGCTAGCTGATTGATAGAGTTCATTTCATTAAGGGACTCAAGACAGCAAGTGAACTCATCAGCATACTCTCTGAGATTAGCTAATCCCTTCACATCTGGTCTATTGGTAAATTTTCTTACCCATTCACATGTAATATTATAATGGTTTCCAAATCTTTCTTTTAAAATTTCTAAAGCTCTTATATAGTCTTCTTCAGGACTTCTATAATAAGTACTCTTCAGTGAAAGAGCTGCCTTTCCTTTACAGTACTTTCCTAAGCATGCCAGTTTTTGAGCTGCTTGGATTGACAAACACCCTATGGTATCCTTAAATTACCTTATGAATGGCCAATACTTCAAAGCATCACCACTAAATGGATAAATTTCTCCTCTAGGTACTTGCAGAGATTCAACTACAGACTGTTGCTCTGTTCGTGACAGATCCAACACCTAGCTTAAGGCGCCTACTAAAATAGAAGCAGCTTTCTTTTCTGAATCTTCTGTTTCAACATTAGAGGAGTCCACTGATACTCTTGAGGGTTTTCTCAGGTGTTCTATAGGTGTACTTTCAAATCTTGGGATTTCACTGGTCACTTTTGGGCATCCCGGTGTATTCATAGGTATGGTTACATGTGTGATAGGACCAAACCCTTCAGTTTACAGCTTGTGTTCAGATATGAATACCTGGCAAACACACAAATAATTTGTTATAAACAGCAGCTGCTCATTTTATCTGAAAGGTACATGGCAATATGCCATAAAGTCATAAGGTCAGATTTAAAAAAT
>JAXCGZ010010999.1:0-12081 GCA_037179515.1 Halocaridina rubra
GAATTTTGAGAGAGAGAGAGAGAGAGAAAGAGAGAGAGAGAGAGAGAGAGAGAGAGAGTAATAATAATAATAATAATAATAATAATAAGACTTTATTTCCTACATACATTGGGTATTCAAATATGGGTGTACAATTAAAATTTACAAGTAAAATCTTCCTTTAAGAGTAACTTCTTAAGATTATATTTAAAAGTATACACTGAACCAGCATTTTTTTAGTTCTCTGGGAAGCTGATTATATAAATGAGGTCCACGAATGTTTATATCTCTTGAGCCAATATCAGTTTTAGACCTTCGTACTAATAAATCTTCCCCTTGACGGGTAGTTAACCCGGTAACTGAGCTTACTGTAGAAAAATTATACAAGCAATCAGGAATATTGTTTCTTAGTATATTAAAAACAAAGGTACATATATCAAAAACATATTTATCTCTAATCTTTATCCATTCTAGATCTTTTAAAACAGGAGAGATGTGCTCGTATTTTCTTACATTGCCAACAGCCACTCGTGCTGCAAAGTTTTGCAACTTTTGTATTCTTTGTAATTGAGTCTTATTTGTACATCCCCAAACTTTGAGACAGTAATTAATTAAACTCATAGCTAAGGACTGGACAATTATTATACGAGTTGATGTTTCAAATGAGTCTTTTACCCTATTTAGATATATTAGAGTACCCATTACTTTTTTATAAATTTCATCTATATGCATTTCAAAATTCATGTAACGGTCAAAATAGACACCTAGGTTCTTTACCGAGTTCATTGGCTTAATGATATTACCGTTAAAATTTATATGAAGATTGTCATCAACTTCTGATAATAATTGTCTGGATCCGATAAGAATAGATTGGGTTTTAGTTTCATTAAGTAACAGACCATTTTTTAGAAAGTAACGTTTAGCCATATACAAAATTTCTTCTGCTCTACGAATAATATTTTCTAAATCATTAATTTCTCCTTCAATTAAGATTTGAGTATCGTCAGCATATTGAATGACATAACAGTTAGGTAAATATTTTACTAGATCGTTTACATATATTAGAAAAAGTATAGGTCCTAGGATCGATCCCTGAGGGACCCCAAACAATACCTTCTTGCGACTTGAGACTACATCTTTTATTCTGACTGACTGGTAGCGGTTTTTTAAATAGTTCTCGAACCAGCTTGGGTCAATGTTCATTTTTTTGCATTTTTCTAATAGAATGGTATGGTGTACACTATCAAAAGCTTTAGAAAGGTCGAGTAGTAGTAGCAATGATATTTTCTTATTATCTATATTTTTGTATATTTCATCTGATATTTTCAATAAGGCAGTTTCAGTTGATAATTTTGGCCTGAAACCGTGTTGACTTTTTGCAATAAGTTTATTTTTTTCAAGAAACTCACTTAACTGATTTGCAACAATCTTTTCAAGTATCTTTGATAAAATTGGTAGTAAAGAGATTGGTCTATAGTTAGAGACGTCGTCAGGATTTCCATTTTTAAAACCAGGAATTACATGGGGATTTTTCCATAAATCTGGGTAGATATTGGTAACTATGGAAGTATTGATTATTACCGTCAGATAATAAGCTATTACAAATAATGAATCTCTAATAAAACGAAAACAAATTCCATCTGATCCATATGCATTAGAGTCTTTCAGATTTTTTATTACTAAGATTACTGTATTACAATCTACTGTAGTAGGGTTAAAGACATCATTACTTCTATTGAATGCACTATGTTCTTGAACATTATTATTATTATTACTACCATCATCACTATTATCATTACCATTACTACCACCATCATTATTATTTACACCATTATCAACATTTCTATTATTATTACTACTACCATCATCATTATTATTACCACCATTACTATTATTGATTTCATTTATTATTTCTTTTTTTGTTTTTTCAAAGGTTTTTTTCCCCACTTCAGCGAAAAAATTATTGAACTCTTCTGCTTTAGCACTTACATCTACCTCATCGGGTATAATTGATATGTTACTACTTTTATTACAGTTATTGGAAAGCATGGTTTTAGCAATTTTCCATGTATCAGAGATATTGCCTTTAGCGTTTTGAAATTCATTTTTGTAATACTGTTTCTTACTGTTACTTAATAATGATTTTACTTGTTTCTTATGCTCTGTAAACTTTTCTCTTAAAGGGATATTATCTCTTTGTAGTTTTACTTCATTTTGTAGTTTGTCTCTTTCTTTCATAATGTTTTTTATGTCATCTGTTATCCAAGGAGCGGGGGGACGAAATATTTCTCTTGTCACGAGTGGTGCACATCGATCTATACATGATGATAAGACACTGGTTAAAATATTTACTTGTGTATTAATATTATCGGTATATAGAATTTCATTTAATTTATGTACTTCATTCATAAGTAAACTACAAAGTAATTCTTGTAACTTCGCTCTTTGACTGCAAACATTACAATTTCAGAATGGCAGGACTCTCAGCTTTTTGGTGACATTCCTGATGATGTTTTCAAGACACTCACAACCACGAATTCTACGAGTAACTTCCACAAGTATTGCGTAACAGAGGAGGTTGGTTACTTGGAATATATGTAAAGCGTTACTAGGGTATGCACCACGGTGTACTGATATATTATTAGTGTTTATTTACTTCTTTACACACACACACACACACACACACACACACACACACACACACACACACACACACACACACACACACACACACACAAATGTTGATGGAATAGCTGATAAGGCAGTAGAATCAAAGGATAGGATTCACGACAGTAAGGCAGATATAGTACCGGTTACAGAGACTAAGTTAAGTGAAGACATAAACAGTGTCGCAATTTTTCCTAAGGGCTTCAGAATATTAAGGGTTGAAAGATCTGGGGGGACTGGTGGAGGGATAGCACTGCTCATGCGAGAAAGATTTCAGGTTGAAGAAATAAACCTTTTCTAGAGAAAGTGAGTCCAAGGCATTTCTTGTTGCTCGCATAAACCACCAAGGAACCAACATAGGATAGAAGTTTATGAGGAAAGTCATATAGGTGCTATTGAAGTCATAAACTCATTTATTATCATTGCATGGGAGAGAAATGTAGGATTTTGATTATGGGAGATTTTAATCATAGAAATATAGATTAGATAAATCTTGACCCACACAGTGGGGAGGACTCAATCAGGGCAAAATTCTTAGATTGCGTACAAAGGAATTTCCTACACCAACATGTATTGGAACCAATGAGGGCCAAAAGTGGGGATGAGTCATTGCTGCTTGATCTGCTATTCACGGATAATGAGTTGGATACTAAAATATTTTATTATGAACCTCCGATTGGAAAGAGTGACCACTATGTGTTGCTGATGGTCTTCAAAGATGTTCTGCCTGAAAGTATAAACACTGAGGACACGAGGAGGAACTATCTGAAAGGAAACTACATCCATATTAATGAGCTTTTAGCAGTTATTGACAGGAGGAACCTTATTTAGCAACAAATCTGTATAAGAAATGTACATCTTTTGTGCGGAATATGGGAAGATAGTATGCCAGAGAGAAATGGATTGATAATGATTGTAAGAGAGCTAAGGAGTGGGGAGACAAATGCTGGAAAAGTTACAGTAGGAGAAAAAGTATAAATGCCTGGCAGATCTTATAAAAGAGCAAGAAATCATTACCTATGTAAAAGAAAGAGAGGCAGAGAGAAACTATGAAAGGGATATCACCAGGAAGGCTAAAGTAAATCCCAAACTTTTCCTCATCTTTTTCAGAGGTAAACTGAAGGTAAAAGAACAGGCTGTAAAGCTAAAGAGAGTGGATGGAAGCATTACTGAACGGATGAAGATATTTGCAAAAAGTTGAACAAGGAGTTTCAGTCAGTATTTTCAGCAGAAAATACCCCACCCCCTCAGACTGCAGAAATTAGATCTCATGGGCCAGCATTAGAGAACATCATCTTTTCAGTCACAGAGGTATGCAAAGTGCTGATGGAGTAAGATGCCCACAAAGTTGCAGGCCCTAATGATATATCTCCTTATGTACTTAAGAAATGCATTAAATCAATATTAGAAGCGCTAGGTATCATATTTGAAAAGTTGCTGGAATCAGGGAGATTCCAAGATGCTGGAAGCACGCGAAAATGGTACCTATCTTCAAAAAGGGAAGGAGGGATGCAGCTCTAAAGTACAGACCTGTTTCCTTGACCACCATAGTTTGCAAAGTTATAGAGAAACTACTAAGAAAACACATATTCCTAGACTTCTAGAAAGCATTTGACTCGGTCCCGCGGAGGAGACTTATTAAGAAGCTGCAGGCAATAGCGATAATAGATGGAAATGTCTTGAAATGGATAAAAACTAACTTAGAAGGGAAGGAACAGAGGGTCAGAGTAAGACACTCAGTGTCTTAATGGAGAAGAGTTAGTAGAGGAGTTCCACAGGGCTCAGTTTTAGGGCAACTTTTGTTCTTTGTATATCTAAATGACCTACCAGAGTCTGCAAATTCATTCATGAATATGTGCAGATAATGCAAAGATTGTGATGAAAGTAAGAGACGAGGAAACTGGTAGAGAACTTCAGGAAGACCTAAATAATCTGCATGAGTGGTCAGAAAGCGGCTGATGAAATTCAGTACTTCTAAATGTAAGGTAATGAGATTGGGTACAAGTGCAAGAAGGCCCAAGCTGGACTACCAAATGGCTGGAGGAGAAGTTCAAGAGACAGAGAATGAGAGAAATGTAGGAGTAAACATATTGGCAGATATATCTTCAGAAATGCATATAAATGGCATATTAAGAGCAGCATATGCTATCTTAGCTAATAGAAGGATAGCCTTCAAGCACATGGACAAGGAAATTTTCAGAAATATTCATGTAATCTATGTGAGGCCATAGCTTGAATATGCATCCTCCTTTTGGAGTCCACACTTGCAAAATGCATGGTTAAGCTGGAAAAAGTTCAAAGACATGTCACGAAACTGGTGCCAGAAATATACAATCTCAGTTATGAGGAGAGGCTGAGGGAATTAGACTTACTGATGCTAGAAAAAAGAGGGGGGATATGGTGACGGGTTTTAAATTCCTTCATGGTTATGATAGAGCGGATAGGGATCGATATTTTAATACGGCTGGCACTAGAACTAGAGGTCATAGTCTGAAGCTTCGTAAGAAACATCTTTTCAGGATGTAAGGAAGTTGTTGATACTTGGAATTCGCTAAACAAGGAGGTAGTTAATGCTGACTCAATCCATAGTTTTAAGGACAAGCTTAACAAATGGAACCTACCAGGAGACGGGAAATTACGATCTTGGGCTCTTGCCTGTAAGAACAATTAAGTAATTATAATCAGGTAATTACGTGCACACACACACACACACACACACACACAGGGGATGGGGCCTCATTAAGATTGTTATACACAAATGCTGATGGATTAGCTGGTAAGGCAGTAGAATTAAAAGATAGGATTCACAACAGTAAGGCAGATATAGTAGCAATTACAGAGACTAAGTTGAGTGAGGACATAAACAGTGTCACAGTTTTTCCTAAGGGCTTCAGAATACTAAGGGTCGAAAGATCTGAGAGGACTGGTGGAGGGATAGCACTGCTCATAAGTGAGAGGATTCAAGTTGAAGAGATAAACTTGGCTATAGAAAGTGAGTTCAGGGAATTTCTTGTTGCTCGCATAAATACTGGGTCAGAGAGCATTATAATAACTGTTGTATACAACCCACCAAGGAACCAAAATAGGCTTGAAATTTATGAGGAAAGTCATATAGGTACGATTGAAGTCATAAACTCAGTTGTTAACATGGCGCGGGAGAAAAAATGTAGGATTTTGATTATGGGAGACTTTAATCATAAAGAGATAGATTGGATAAATCTTGACCCACACAGTGGTGAGGACTCCTTTGGGGCAAGATTCCTAGATTGCGTACAAGGGAATTTCCTACACCAACATGTAATGGAACCAACAAGAGCCAGGGGTGGGGATGAGCCATCACTACTTGATCTGGTGTTCACAGATAATGTGTTGGATATTGAAAATATTGAGTATGAACCACCAATTGGAAAGAGTGACCACTGTGTGTTGTTGATGGAGTATATCATTGAAGACATTCTTCCTGAGAGTAGAGGCACTGAGGACATGAGGAGGAACTATCAGAAAGGAGATTACATCAAAATGAATGAGCTTTTTGCAGTTATTGACTGGAGAACCTTATTTTACAACAAATCTGTACAAGAAATGTATGACATCTTTTGTGAGAAATATGGGAAGATTGTAGATTGCTGCATACCTGTCACCAAAGTAGGTGTAATTCATGCCAGAGAGAAATGGTTCGATAATGGGTGTAAAAGAGCTAAGGAGTGGAGAGACAAATGCTGGAAAAGGTATAGGAGGAGAAAAAACATAAATGCCTGGCAAACCTACAAAAGAGCAAGAAATGACTACCTAAGTAAAAGGAGAGAGGCAGAGAAAGATTATGAGAGGGACATCACCAGGAAGGCGAAAGAAAATCCCAAGCTTTTCCACAGCTTTATCAGAGGAAAACTGAAGGTAAAAGAACAGGTTTTAAGGCTAAAGAGAGCGGATGGAAGCATCACTGAGACGGACGAAGAGATCTGCAAAGAATTGAACAAGGAGTTTCAGTCAGTATTTACAGTAGAAAATACCCCACCCCCTCAGATTGCAGTGATAGAAGCTCAAGGGCCGGTATTAGAGAACATCAACCTTACAGCCACAGAGGTATGCAAAGCGCTGATGGATTTAGATGTTCATAAAGCTACAGGTCCTGATGACATATCCCCTCATGTGCTTAAAAAATGCGCAAACACAATATCAGTGGCACTAAGTATCATATTTAAGGAGTCATTGGAGTCGGGGGAGATTCCAAGATGCTGGAAACAAGCAAATGTGATACCTATCTTCAAAAAGGGAAGGAGGGATACGGCTCTGAACTATAGACCAGTTTCCTTGACCAGCATAGTTTGCAAAGTTATGGAGAAACTACTAAGGAAACATATCTCTCTTCACTTGGAATCCTTAAACTTTTTGTCAGTGAGGCAACATGGCTTCAGAGAAGGAAGATCAACAGTAACAAACTTATTAGAATTTTATGATGAGGTAAGCCAAATCTTACAGGAAAGAGAGGGCTGGGCAGATTGCATATTCCTAGACTTCCAGAAAGCGTTTGACACTGTTCCACATGGGAGACTTATTAGGAAGCTGCAATCAATGGCTAGAATAGGTGGAAATGTCTTGGAATGGATAAAAACTTACTTAGAAGGAAGGGAACAGAGGGTTAGAGTAAGACACTCAGTGTCTGAATGGAGAAGAGTTAGTAGTGGAGTTCCACAGGGTTCAGTTTTAGGGCCACTTTTGTTCCTTGTATATGTAAATGACCTACCAGAGTGTGTAAATTCATTCATGAATATGTTTGCAGATGATGCAAAGATTGTGAAGAAAGTAAAAAACGAGAACAATGGTAGAGAACTTCAGGAGGATCTAAATAATCTGCATGAGTGGTCAGAAAAGTGGCTAATGAAATTCAATACCTCAAAATGTAAGGTAATGAGAATGGGTACAAGTGCAAGAAGGCCCAAGCTTGACTACTCGGTGGCTGGAGTACAACTTCAGGAGACAGAAAATGAGAGAGATCTAGGAGTAAACATATTGGCAGATTTGTCTCCAGAAATACATATAAATGGCGTAGTAAGGGCAGCATATGCATTCTTATCAAATGTAAGGGTAGCCTTCAGGCACATGGACAAGGAAATGTTCAGAAATATCTATGTAACCTATGTGAGGCCAAAACTCGAATATGCAGCCCCCTTTTGGAATCCGCACTTGAAAAAGCACATAGCTAAGCTTGAAAAAGTTCAAAGACATGCCACAAAACTGGTGCCAGAAATACGCAATCTCGGTTATGATGAGAGGCTGAGGGAATTAGACTTGCCATCACTCGAAGCTAGAAGAGTAAGGGGGGATATGGTGACAGTCTTTAAATTCCTTCATGGTTATGATAGAGTGGATAGGGATCGATATTTCGATATGGCTGGCTCTAGAACTAGAGGTCATAGTTTGAAGCTTCGGAAGAAAACTTGTTTGCAGGATGTAAGGAAATACTTTTTCAGTGTAAGAGTAGTTGATAATTGGAATTCGCTAAGCGAGGAGGTAGTTAATGCTACCTCAATCCATAGTTTTAAGGACAGGTATGATAAGTATCACTAAGTCTAAAAATGGAACCGATCAGGAGACGGGAAGATACGAGCTTTGGGCTCTTTCCCGTAAACACAATTAGGTAATCACAATTAGGTAATCACACACACACACACACACACACACACACACACACACACAATGATAAGTATCACTAAGTCTAAAAATGGAACCGATCAGGAGACGGGAAGATACGAGCTTTGGGCTCTTTCCCGTAAACACAATTAGGTAATCACAATTAGGTAATCACACACACACACACACACACAGTTCAGAAAAGAGTTCCAGGAGCTGAATATGGAAAATGATGCCATGAAAACGTCCTTTGCTGATGCACTAAAGGGGAATGTGGCAGTAAAAGAGGCTGTAAAGGTGGTGGCACTGGAAAACATACAAACAGTTGACTATAAGGAGACAGTAATCGAAAAAATGAAAGACGTTGTGATGGAAAGGGCAAACCCACTCATCAGACAGGCACTTGATAAGGAGAAGACAGTGGTAATCTCAGGCATAAGTGAATCCCAGGAGCCAACATGGCAGGGGAGACTTGAAGAAAATAAAGCTAGGGTTGTAGACCTGATAAGAAAGCTTGGAGTAGTATGTGGTCCTGAGGATATTGTAAACATACACCAACTAGGTAAATATTCGAGGGAAGGAAAGCCGAGACCAACAAAAGTAACCTTTGAGAGAGGGGAGACATGTAGGGAAATATTGTTGAGAAAAAAAAGTCTAAAAGACCTTCAAGAATGCAAAGAAGTGTTCATTAGACGATACAGAACACAGGAAGAGATGGGAAAGATCAAAAACTTGTTGCAAGAGGCAAGAAGGTTAAATGATGAAAGAAATGAAGAAGAGAAGAAAAATTTTCGTTACGGAATACTTCCAGACAAAGGGGAGATAAAGAAGATAATGACAGAAGATCAGGGGATGGGGCCTCATTAAGATTGTTATACACAAATGCTGATGGATTAGCTGGTAAGGCAGTAGAATTAAAAGATAGGATTCACAACAGTAAGGCAGATATAGTAGCAATTACAGAGACTAAGTTGAGTGAGGACATAAACAGTGTCACAGTTTTTCCTAAGGGCTTCAGAATACTAAGGGTCGAAAGATCTGAGAGGACTGGTGGAGGGATAGCACTGCTCATAAGTGAGAGGATTCAAGTTGAAGAGATAAACTTGGCTATAGAAAGTGAGTTCAGGGAATTTCTTGTTGCTCGCATAAATACTGGGTCAGAGAGCATTATAATAACTGTTGTATACAACCCACCAAGGAACCAAAATAGGCTTGAAATTTATGAGGAAAGTCATATAGGTACGATTGAAGTCATAAACTCAGTTGTTAACATGGCGCGGGAGAAAAAATGTAGGATTTTGATTATGGGAGACTTTAATCATAAAGAGATAGATTGGATAAATCTTGACCCACACAGTGGTGAGGACTCCTTTGGGGCAAGATTCCTAGATTGCGTACAAGGGAATTTCCTACACCAACATGTAATGGAACCAACAAGAGCCAGGGGTGGGGATGAGCCATCACTACTTGATCTGGTGTTCACAGATAATGTGTTGGATATTGAAAATATTGAGTATGAACCACCAATTGGAAAGAGTGACCACTGTGTGTTGTTGATGGAGTATATCATTGAAGACATTCTTCCTGAGTGTAGAGGCACTGAGGACATGAGGAGGAACTATCAGAAAGGAGATTACATCAAAATGAATGAGCTTTTTGCAGTTATTGACTGGAGAACCTTATTTTACAACAAATCTGTACAAGAAATGTATGACATCTTTTGTGAGAAATATGGGAAGATTGTAGATTGCTGCATACCTGTCACCAAAGTAGGTGTAATTCATGCCAGAGAGAAATGGTTCGAAAATGGGTGTAAAAGAGCTAAGGAGTGGAGAGACAAATGCTGGAAAAGGTATAGGAGGAGAAAAAACATAAATGCCTGGCAAACCTACAAAAGAGCAAGAAATGACTACCTAAGTAAAAGGAGAGAGGCAGAGAAAGATTATGAGAGAGACATCACCAGGAAGGCTAAAGAAAATCCCAAGCTTTTCCACAGCTTTATCAGAGGAAAACTGAAGGTAAAAGAACAGGTTTTAAGGCTAAAGAGAGCGGATGGAAGCATCACTGAGACGGACGAAGAGATCCGCAAAGAATTGAACAAGGAGTTTCAGTCAGTATTTACAGTAGAAAATACCCCACCCCCTCAGATTGCAGTGATAGAAGCTCAAGGGCCGGTATTAGAGAACATCAACCTTACAGCCACAGAGGTATGCAAAGCGCTGATGGATTTAGATGTTCATAAAGCTACAGGTCCTGATGACATATCCCCTCATGTGCTTAAAAAATGCGCAAACACAATATCAGTGGCACTAAGTATCATATTTAAGGAGTCATTGTAGTCGGGGGAGATTCCAAGATGCTGGAAACAAGCAAATGTGATACCTATCTTCAAAAAGGGAAGGAGGGATACGGCTCTGAACTATAGACCAGTTTCCTTGACCAGCATAGTTTGCAAAGTTATGGAGAAACTACTAAGGAAACATATCTCTCTTCACTTGGAATCCTTCAACTTTTTGTCAGTGAGGCAACATGGCTTCAGAGAAGGAAGATCAACAGTAACAAACTTATTAGAATTTTATGATGAGGTAAGCCAAATCTTACAGGAAAGAGAGGGCTGGGCAGATTGCATATTCCTAGACTTCCAGAAAGCGTTTGACACTGTTCCACATGGGAGACTTATTAGGAAGCTGCAATCAATGGCTAGAATAGGTGGAAATGTCTTGGAATGGATAAAAACTTACTTAGAAGGAAGGGAACAGAGGGTTAGAGTAAGACACTCAGTGTCTGAATGGAGAAGAGTTAGTAGTGGAGTTCCACAGGGTTCAGTTTTAGGGCCACTTTTGTTCCTTGTATATGTAAATGACCTACCAGAGTGTGTAAATTCATTCATGAATATGTTTGCAGATGATGCAAAGATTGTGAAGAAAGTAAAAAACGAGAACAATGGTAGAGAACTTCAGGAGGATCTAAATAATCTGCATGAGTGGTCAGAAAAGTGGCTAATGAAATTCAATACCTCAAAATGTAAGGTAATGAGAATGGGTACAAGTGCAAGAAGGCCCAAGCTTGACTACTCGGTGGCTGGAGTACAACTTCAGGAGACAGAAAATGAGAGAGATCTAGGAGTAAACATATTGGCAGATTTGTCTCCAGAAATACATATAAATGGCGTAGTAAGGGCAGCATATGCATTCTTATCAAATGTAAGGGTAGCCTTCAGGCACATGGACAAGGAAATGTTCAGAAATATTTATGTAACCTATGTGAGGCCAAAACTCGAATATGCAGCCCCCTTTTGGAATCCGCACTTGAAAAAGCACATAGCTAAGCTTGAAAAAGTTCAAAGACATGCCACGAAACTGGTGCCAGAAATACGCAATCTCGGTTATGATGAGAGGCTGAGGGAATTAGACTTGCCATCACTCGAAGCTAGAAGAGTAAGGGGGGATATGGTGACAGTCTTTAAATTCCTTCATGGTTATGATAGAGTGGATAGGGATCGATATTTCGATATGGCTGGCTCTAGAACTAGAGGTCATAGTTTGAAGCTTCGGAAGAAAACTTGTTTGCAGGATGTAAGGAAATACTTTTTCAGTGTAAGAGTAGTTGATAATTGGAATTCGCTAAGCGAGGAGGTAGTTAATGCTACCTCAATCCATAGTTTTAAGGACAGGTATGATAAGTATCACTAAGTCTAAAAATGGAACCGATCAGGAGACGGGAAGATACGAGCTTTGGGCTCTTTCCCGTAAACACAATTAGGTAATCACAATTAGGTAATCACACACACACACACAGACACAG
>JAXCGZ010011000.1:0-12048 GCA_037179515.1 Halocaridina rubra
AGCTGATACGGATGCGACAAAACGTTTGCAGATAGAGGTTCGTTCTCCCGCATCCTCCTTCTCTTTTACCGCTTAATGCAATTGAGTATTATGAAGAGAACTGAAAAAAAAAACCATTAATAATACTTTATTTCCATTTCAATACAATGGGTATTCGTCAGCCAGGGTAAGCCCCAACCCCCCACTGTGGTGTCCACCCACAGCAGTTCCTGCCAGTAAACAGCTTAAACTCTCGGTCTTGGACGGGAACCGATCTTTCGACCTCATGAATGCGAAGCCAGCGCGTTACCACTGTACTAGCCAGCAAACCAACTTTCGATATAATATAGTCAGGGTAATAGCGTACGAGGCTGCATTAGCTGATACGGAAGCAGCTAAACATTTGCAGATAGAAGTTCGTTCTCCCGCATCATCCTCCTCTTCTACCGCTTAATGCGATTGAATATTATGAAGAGAATTAAAAAAAAAACCTTAAGAAAACAGCAAACAAACTTTCGATACAATATCATCAGGGAAATGGCTTGTGAGGGTGCATCAGCTGATACAGAAGCAGCAAAACGTTTGCAGATAGAGGTTCGTTCTCCCGCATCCTCCTCCTCTTCTACCGCTTAATGCGATCGGATATTATGAAGAGAATTGCAAAAAAGCATTAAGAACAAACAGCAAACCAACTTTCGATATAATATCCTCAGGGTAAGAGCGTGCGAGGGTGCATCAGCTGATACGGAGGCGGCAAAACGTTTGCAAATAGAGGTTCGTTCTCCCGCATCGTCCTCCTCTTTTACCGCTTCATGAAATTGAGTATTATGAAGAGAATTGAAAAAAAAACATTAAGAACAAAGAAACCAACTTTCGATATAATATAGTCAGGGTAATAGCGTACGAGGGTGCATCAGCTGATACGGAAGCAGCAAAACATTTGCAAATAGAGGTTTGTTCTCCCGCATCTTCCTCCTCTTCCACCGCTTAATGCGATTGAATATTATGAAGAGTATTGAAAAAAAAAAAGCATTAAGAAAACAGCAAACAAACTTTCGATACAATATCATCAGGGAAATGGCGTGTGAGGGTGCATCAGCTGATACGGAAGCGGCAAAACGTTTGCAGATAGAGGTTCGTTCTCCCGCATCCTCTTCTACCGCTTAATGCGATTGAATGTTATGAAGAGAATTGAAAAAAAGCATTAAGAACAAACCGCAAACAAACTTGCGATATAATGTTGTCAGGGAAATAGCGTGTGAGGGTGCATCAGCTGATACGGAGGCAGCAAAACATTTGCATCCTCGTGCTCACCGCCACCATGCACGTCCCAGTGTATGCTTGTTGTCCACCACATAAGAGAGTGCATTGATTTGTTTACTGTACAGTAAATCTATATATCTTTTATACTGTACACTATTTTCATGTTAATATAAATAACTACAGGTCTTTTTGCTTTTTTATGTACTTGTGAAATGTTTTACTTATCTGATATCTTTGGTATAGTGCGTCTATATTCGATTGTGAAACGTATCTCTGCCCATTATCATTTTTCTTATGGAAAATTGCTCGTTACATTACGCAAAAATTACAATGCGCGACACATTTGAGGAACCTGTTTTGCGTTATTATAAGAAGTAGCTGTAATTGTAATAATGATATTAGTAACAAATGCCTATAACATTATGTAAACTATGAAGTAAGGAACAGTGAAAAAAAATTATAAAATTAAATCCTTTCTAAAGGAAGGAATAACAATTATTAATTTATAAAGCTGATAAGTGGGAAAAATTATTAAAATAGAATTAAAATTTATGTCTAAAGAATAACAAAATACTTGAAAGTAAACTACGTACTAAATAAATGATAGCGAGAGAAAGAGCGCACCTAGAGAACTTGGGAATGATGAGATTATTGCTTTGGAATATAGAGGTAGATTGAATAATTGGTATATATTTTTTTTTCACATGAAATTTAAGAGGATAAAGAAACAAACAAGTAAGACAATTATCAGCATATTTGTGAAAACATTAGTACCTCTCGTTAAGTTAAGCACTGCCTTTGCTAGCATTCTCAATGTTTCACAGCCTAGTGGGACTACCCAGTAACTGTTCAAAGTATTAGATGTTATTTTTTATCATAGCATTATTTCAATAAGAAAATTTTTGAAAATAGGTTATTATAATATGGAATGAATAGTATTGTGCTATAAAAGTTTAGAAAAGGTTAAAACCTAACAATATGACAAGAATATCATATACAGTACTTTTTTGTTAGTGTATACTACATCGAAACCCTACTATTATTTTTCCATTCAATTAATGGTTAAATTTGAATCAACTTGGCTTTTGTCTGGTTGGTCAGATAATATTGTGCATTATTGTAATTATCGATGTCATTATTATTGTTCGTAATAATGATAAATTATATATGTGAGCCATTTTTCCCATTATAAGGGGTGTGGCTGAGTCAAGGCAAACTACTCTGTCTCTTTGGAAGAGAAAATACCAAGGAGAGATACGCAGTCCATTCGCTCTGCCCCACTTTGTCGACTTACGACATGCAGGGGAACACGGAGAAAGCATTATAACCCCCCTCCCTCAGGGGAAAATAATAATGATAATACAAATATGAAGAGGGTGATGTAAAGACATTAATATTATTATTGATAATAATAATAGTAATGATATTAATTGAACTTATAATAATTCTAATACTGAATTAGAATATTATTTCAATCTTTAATCATGCATAAAGAAAAGAATAAAAATAAGCCCTAAAAAATTAACCTTGATATAAAGACATTTTCAAAGAGAGATAGAAAGAAAATTTGAGTTTAGGAAGGAATACCAAGGGTAAATGTAGTAGGTTGGCCCATGGCACCAACTGCCCGTTGCTATACTACAGCTTTTGGACTTAAATAAGACTGTCCAGAAGACTGCGATGTTTAGTCTTCCTTCAGGTACGGTTCTCTTTCTATGCCTATATCAACACCGAATATTCTTGGATATTCTTTACATATATCTTATTATCCCTTCACATCTGACAAATCACAATACTTCCATTTCTGTTTCTCTTTGTGTTTTCTTCGTACCCAGGCCTGATGAGGGTGGATTTACAGGTTTTTTTTTTTTTTTTTGCCCATCCTGGTGTCACATCATAAAAAAAAAAATGTTTAAAATTTTTATTTAGTATTGTAAAGCATTATATCTCAAACAAATGCTTATAAATAGTGTTTACTACACTATGATCCCTATGTACCATTTCACCCTTTATGTAATGATCCGACTAATGATTGAATCATTGGAACTGAACTCTGTGTAAGTCTAGGCTCCCTGTGTTTTTTTGTACTGTGAAAATTCCTATTATATTTTGCTCTCCTGTCACCATTAATGCCTGTAACTAAGTGCCTTCTCCATGCATACCCAGCCCCTAAACCTCTGAAGCGATGAGTAATGTACTTTTTACTTACTTTAGGAATCTCCATTGTAGCATATACCATCACACTTCTATTAATTATTCATTTACATTATTCTAAAGCTCAAAAATAATTAGAAAAAACTGACACTGACAGTTCAAAAACTTCTACAGGGAGGTAATGGAGAAAGTGATTCACTTGGATTTGGACGACACAGTGAAAGGAGATCCTTGCGAGATGTTGCAGAATTTGCTGCAAACCCTCAATCCTTCAAGCTTCACCAGTGCCCCTACTGTTCCTATTCCTCTGTCAGGAAAGAAACTTTGATAGTTCATTTACGCACGCACACAGGAGAAAGACCATATTCTTGTTCGCTCTGTAATGCCCGATTTGGAACACGAGGCACCCTTTACAACCACATGAGAACTCATACTGGTGAAAGACCTTTTGTGTGCTCTGTTTGCTCACAAGCCTTTTCTCTAAAATGTAATCTGAAACATCATATGTTCACACATCAGAAAAAATCGCTACATGACGATCGCTGAAGTTGAATTACAGTTCTTGCAAGGAAAAAGGCTGCTTTACTTCTTCACCTTTACTTAGAACCTTAGAAAGTGTTTTTCTCAGATATTGTTTTAGCTGACAAAAGTCTGTACCACTTCCTTTCAGTCATATAAGGATCAATTTTACCCTGTTTTATTTATTTATTTTTCTTTATTGCAATTGGTGACGTCACTGTAACTCATATTATCCAAATGATATTGCTCCATTAAGATGTCAATTTTGTGACTTATGGGTTGTTTATCTATAAAGTGTGTATGCCCATCAACCAATTTCCTGCTGGAGACATTGTGAACATCCCAGGAAACTCATTATGGAAGAATGTACTGCACACAACCGATATTGTCGCCAACACGACATGCACTCCATGAGAGATCTGTGGGAAAGCCTGGAATTGGCAGTGGCTTTCCTTTAGGACTCAGGATTCTTTGTCCAGGCAGCTCAGGGAACGGCAACTGTATTATATCATTTGCTATGTACAATGGTACTATCATAATGCTGGCAGTAGAATCAGGTTGTTTAATTCTTAGCAATGTTTGCCTTACAGCTGCTATGACCTATAAGGCAGTTAGGATATTTTTACCTCTGTATGTGGTGGCAGTATTAATCGGAAGGACATTAAGAGACACGAAACTGTATTAATGGATATTGTCTGTACTATTGATAGATTATACTAGTGTAAATTGAAAGTATAAAAAAAAAGACTTGAGCAAGCATATTTGTTTAGTCTTGTTATGGTATAAAGCTTATTAGCTTGGATATGTGCATACCTAGAACAGGACTATATAGTCCAAGGAATATTCCCACTTGATTTGCAGTAAATCGACGTCGGAATTGTACTTAGCTTTTGTCTGAGTGGACAGGGTCTGTAATTGAAGTCAACAAAAGATTTAAAACCTTAACAGAATTTTCCATTCCCCATGCAGTCTTAAAGCAACCGTGTTTTCAACAAGATAAAAAAATGGAAATGATAGGAGATCCTTTCATCATTTAAGTAAAAAAAGAACGAGTATTTCAAGTAGCGTGTAATCTGTGTTCTGGTATTTATTTAAAGAGCTCGGTCATAACTATAGCTTTTATATCATGCTTTCATTATAACCTTGAAAGAAATGGATTTACTAAATCTCCGGCTAGGAGAAAAGCATGTGGCGTAACAGTAAGGTTTTATAGAAGTTTTTGTTATTTTGCATACTATAGCAGTCTTTGTTTCCCTCAAACACAAACGAGCAACCAAATCGGAAGTCAAACCTTCTAATGCCTTTCTTTTCCATCCATGATTTTACCATGACCTTTACGAGCCTATAAAATAGCAAGTCAGAAGCAGAGTGATGAACAGCATTTTGCATACATAGATATTAATGGAAAGCCAGTGATCTATTTCTGGGTTTTGTTAAAACTTCCACCTATACATTTAATCATCAAATTTTGATCATTTCGACTTATGACTGTTCAACTTTGCAACTATGACCTTAAATGCTAAGGGTTAATTAATGAATTGAATTTCTGGCCATTACTCTTCTTTTTTCATCTTGTAGCCATTTGTGTATTAGCAGTGTCATATTTAAAAAAATTGATAATGCTACTGTAATGATAATTGTTATAATTATTTTTGAAGCTCCCTTACGAACATTCACAAATATAAAAAAAAACCACCCATTATTTATCCATGTATTATTGTATGTATTACTGTATTATTACATTATTATTACTGTATAAAAATTCATTAATACCATATATCTGTACTTTGTTATTTATATTAGTTTAGTGTCTTTAGTCTAAGTTCTGTACAGCTCTGCATATGTATGAACTGTACAGTACCTTTTTTTTTACCTAGACACAATTTATGAACAATTCTACTTACAAACAGACTTCTGGAATCTTAAGTCGGAGAGTGTCTGTATATGATGATAATATTAATCATCTTAATAATAATATTGAGATTGAAAATATAAACACATGATAATGATAGTTATATTAATGATATCATTACTAATAATTATATAGATAAAAATACCTCTAGTAATTATAATAGTAATAATAATAACAATAATAGTAAGAGGAAGATGAAAAATAGGATAAACCATTAAGTGTAAATTACGAAAAGACAATGAAAAATTAATTCAAATCATTATCAGAGTCTCTCTCTCTCTCCTCTCTCTCTCTCTCTCTCTCTCTCTCTCTCTCTCTCTCTCTCTCTCTCTCTCTCTCTCTCTCTCTCTCTCTCTCTCTCTCTCTCTCTCTCTCTCTCTCTCTCTCTCTCTCAGTGTGATTACCTAATTGTGCTTACGGGAAAGAGCCAAAAGCTCGTATCTTCCTGTCTCCTGATCGGTTCCATATTGTACTTAGTGATACTTATCATACCTGTCCTTAAAACTATGGATTGAGTTAGCATTAACCACCTCCTCGCTTAGCAAATTCCAATTATCAACTACTCTTACACTAAAAATGTACTTCCTAACATCCTGCAAAGAAGTTTTCTTACGAAGTTTCAAACTATGACCTCTAGTTCTAGAGCCAGCCATATCAAAATATCGATCCCTCTCTGCTCTATTATAACCATAAACTAATTTAAAGACTGTCACCACATCACCCCTCATTCTTCTAGCTTTGAGTGATGGTAAGTCTAATTCCCTCAGCCTCTCATTATAACTGAGATTGCGTATTTCTGGCACCAGTTTCGTGATATGTCTTTGAGCATTTTCAAGCTTAGGTACGTGCTTTTTCAAGTGCGGATTCCAAAAGGGGGCTGCATATTCAAGTTTTAGCCTCATCTTGGTTACATAAATATTTCTGAACATTTCCTTGTCCATGTGCCTGAAGGCTACCCTTACATGTGATAAGAAAGCATATACTGCCCTTACTATGCCAATTATTTGTATTTCTAGAGACAAATCTGCCAGTATGTTTACTCCTAGATCTCTCTCATTCTCTGTCTCTTGAAGTTGTACTCCTGCCACCGAGTAGTCAAGCTTGGGCCTTCTTGCACTTGTACCCATTCTCATTACCTTATATTTTGAAGTATTGAATTTCATTAGCCACTTTTCTTACCACTCATGGAGACTATTTAGATCTTTCTGTAGTTCTCTACCATTGTTCTCGTTTTTACTTTCTTCACAATCTTTGCATCATCTGCAAACATATTCATGAATGAATTTACAGACTCTGGTAGGTCATTTACATACACAAGGATCAAAAGTGGCCCCAAAACTGAACCCTGTGGAACTCCACTACTAACTCTTCTCCATTCAGACACTGAGAGTCTTACTCAAACCCTCTGTTCCCTTCTTTCTGAGTAAGTTTTTATCCATTCCAAGACATTTCCACCTATTCTAGCCATTGCTTGCAGCTTCTTAACAAGTCTCCTGTGTGTGACAGTGTCAAATGCTTTCTGGAAGTCTAGGAATATGCAATCTGCCCAGCCCTCTCTTTCCTGTAAGATTCGGCTTACCTCATCATAAAATTTTAATAAGTTTGTTACTGTTGATCTACCTTCTCTGAAGTCATGTCTCACTGACAAAAAGTTGAAGGATTCCAAGTGAAGAGAGATATTTTTCCTTAGTAGTTTCTCCATAACTTTGCAAACTATACTGGTCAAGGAAACTGGTCTATAGTTTAGAGCCGTATCCCTCCTTCCCTTTTTGAAGATAGATATCACGTTCGCGTGTTTCCAGCATCTTGGAATCTCTCCTGACTCCAGTGACTTTAAACAGGATAGTTAGTGCCACTGATATTGAGTTTATGCATTTTTTAAGTACATGAGGAGATATATCATCAGGACCTATAGCTTTATGGACATCTAACTCCATCAGCGCTTTGCATACCTCTGTGGCTGAAAGGTTGATGTTTTCTAATACCGGCCCATGAGCTTTTGTTTCTGTAATCTGAGGGGGTGGGGTATTTTCTACTGTAAATACCGACTGAAACTCCCTGTTCAGTTCTTTGCAGATCTCTTTATCCGTCTCAGTGACGCTTCCATTCGCTCTCTTAAGCCTTATAACCTGTTCTTTTACCTTCAGTTTTCCTCTGATAAGCCTGTGGAAAAGCTTGGGATTTTCTTTAGCTTTCCTGGTGATGTCTATTTCATAGTCTCTCTCTTCCTCTCTTCTTTTACTTAGGTAATCATTTCTTGCTCTTTTGTAGGTTTGCTAGGCATTTATGTTTTTTCTGCTCCTATTCCTTTTCCAGCATTTGTCTCTCCACTCCTTAGCTCTTTTACACTCATTATTAAACCATTTCTCTCTGGCATGAATTACACCTACTTTGATGACAGGTATGCAGCAATCTACAATCTTCCCATATTTCTCACAAAAGATGTCGTACATTTCTTGTACAGATTTGTAGTAAAATAAGGTCCTCCAGTCAATAACTGCAAAAAGCTCATTTATTTTGATGTAATCTCTTTTCGGATAGTTCCTCCTCATGTCCTCATTGCCTCTACTCTCAGGCAGAACATCTTCAATGATATACTCCATCAACAACACACAGTGGTCCCTCTTCCCAGTTGGTGGTTCATACTCAATTTTTTCAATATCCAACACGTTACCTGGGAATATTAGATCAAGTAGTGATGGCTCATCCCCACACCTGACCCTCGTTGGTTCCATTACATATTGGTGTAGGAAATTCCCTTGTACGTCATCTAGGAATCTTGCCCCGAATGAGTCCTCACCACTGTGTGGGTCAAGATTTATCCAATCAATCTCTTCATGATTAAAATCTCCCTTAATCATAATCTTACATTTTCTCTCCCGTGCCATGTTAACAACTGAGTTTATGACTTCAATAGTACCTATATGACTTTCCTCATAAACTTCTAGCCTATGTTGGTTCCTTGGTAGGTTATATACAACAATTATTATAATGCTCTCTGACCCAGTATTTATGCGAGCACCAAGAAATTCCTTGAACTCACTTTCTATAGCCAAGTTTATTTCTTCAATCTGAATCCTTTCACTTATGAGCAGTGCTATCCTTCCACCAGTCCTCTCAGATCTTTCAACCCTTAATATTCTGAAGCCCTTAGGAAAATCTGTGACACTGTTTATGTCATCACTCAACTTTGTCTCTGTAACTGCTACTATATCTGCCTTACTGTTGTGAATCCTATCTTTTAATTCTACTGCCTTACCAGCTAATCCATCAGCATTTGTGTATAACAATCTTAATGAGGCCCCATCCCCTGCTCTTCTGTCATTATATTCCTTATCTCCCCTTTGTCTGGAAGAACTCTGAAATGAAAATTTTTCTTCTTCATTTCTTTCCTCATTTAACCTTCTAGCCTCTTGCAACAAGTTTTTTTTATCTTTTCCATCTTTTCCTGTGTTCTGTATCGTCTAATGAACACTTCTTTGAATTCTTGAAGGTCTTTTAGACTTTTTTCCTCATCAATATATCCCTACATGTATCCCCTCTCTCAAAGGTTACTTTTATTGGTTTCTGCTTTCCCTTCCTCGAATATTTACAATATCCTCACGACCACAAACTACTCCAAGCTTTCTTATCAGATCTACAACCCTAGCTTTATTTTCTTCGTCTCCCCTGCCATGTTGACTCCTGGGATTCTCTTATGCCTGAGATTACCACTGTCTTCTCTTTATCAAGTGCCTCTTTAATCAGTGGATTTGCTCTTTCCATCATAAGTGGGGTTGTTGTTTTTTTCTTTAACAATTATTTTCAGCTTTGTCAGAATTGATCATTTCCTCTTCTCTGTAATCACAATATCAACATTGATGGTGAGTAATAGTAATAATAATAATTATAAATAACTCTACACGTTTGTAAGCTATGAAAAGACTGATCAGTAAAAATTAATAACCTAAAATATGTACCTGTCTAAAAAAACAAAGGAATAGTAAACACCTATTGAACTAAACTGAACTAAAGAAAGTTTCAGTGAGAGAGAGAGAGGGAGAGCACCTGGAGAACTTGGGAATGAAGGGGATATAAAATGATTTTTGTTCACATGAAATTTAAGAGGATAAAAACAAACAAGACAATGCTCTGCATTTGTGAACAAATAACAAACGCATCTTGTTACCCCAAGTGCTGCCTCTGATAGCGACTTTGATTATCATTGCTAAGCATGACCAGCCAAGACCTGTTCAGTGTAAGATATTTTTTTTTTTTACTTATGCTTGTATTTCACTTAAAATAGTTAATATATAGGTTTTAACAATAAGGAAAAAATATGGTGCTATATAAGTAAAACAAAACAAAACCCAACAGTATTACATACAGATGATATACTTTATTGTACACTACACATTAACCCATACTCTTATTTTTCTTTGAATTAATGATTCGATTTCCAACCAACTTTGCTCATGATCAGTCAGTCAGAACGATTGATGACGCGACTACCAGTATATCTTTTTTATGCTCATGCCTGTGCATATAATACTTAAAGAAAATATTAGTGCATGGTACTTATACCATCATCAAATCTTTCAGCTTCTCCTGTCAAGGGTTGCCACAGTGGATCATGTGTCTCCAAATCACCCTATTTCCTGCATCCTCCTCTCTCACCACATCCATAAATCTCTTAAGCCTAGCTTTCCCCCTCCTGCCTGGCAGTGCCATCCTCATTGGCTTTTCCCAGTACACCTCTCATCCTTTCTTTATTCATGCCCAAAACATTTCATCCTCACATCTCTCACCATTACCCCAAATTGTCCTCTACATGCTCTGTCGCTCTAATATACTCATTCTTTATCCTGTCCATCTTTGTCTCGCCCAGAGAAAACTGCAGAATTTTGATTTCTGCCACCTCCAGCTCCACCTCCAGTTCCTTATGTCTCTTTGTGAGTGGGACTTTACCTTTCATTATAAATATTCCTTTACTGTGATAGTTACAATTACTTTTACTTGTCTGTCATCATATATGCATGGCCACCAAGCACCTTCCCTGTGCATACCCAACCCACAAAATCTGAAATATTGAATTATCTAATTTTTGCCTATTTACTTATGCAATCTGCCTGAAATTCAATTACCTTAACACTTTTTTTTTTTAAGCTTTTAATTTCAATAGGCTAAGACTCAGAAATAATTGTGAAAAAATGACATTCACAGTACAAAAACTTCTAAGAGGAGAAAGTGATGCTCTTGGATTTGGACGACTAGGTGACAGGAACTCATTGCGGTACATAGCAGAACTTACTGCAAACCCCCAATTCCCCAAGCTTCACCAATGTTCCTATTGCTCTTTTGCCTCCACCAGGAAAGAGACAATGATGGTGCACTTACGCACTCACACAGGAGAAAGACCTTATGCTTGTTTGCGTTGTCTGGCCCGATTTGGAACGCAAGGTACCCTTTACAACCACATGAAAACTCATACTGGTGAAAAGCCTTTTGTATGCTCTGTTTGCTCACAAGCCTTTTCTCTAAAGAGTAATCCAGAACTACATGTGTCAACGCATCAGAGAAAATCTGTACACAGTACTCACTGAAAATGAATTACAAATTCCTCAAGGAGTGATGCTGCATTATTTTTTATTTTTACTCAGAACTTTAGAAAATATATTTGCTGGGACGTTGTATTAGCTTGCTAAAACTACAGTACTCACTTTCATTCATATAAGGAACATTATTTTCTTTATTTATTTACTATTTTTTTTTAAAGCATAATCTCATGAAAATTCTTTTCCACTGTGACTGCACATACATAATGATAGTCTCTTGTCATGTCATACAAAGGATGCCATTGCCCTCTCCTTTTTCCAGATGGGTGTTGTGAGGAGACGATATATATATATATATATATATATATATATATATATATATATATATATATATATATATATATATATATATATTATATATATATATATATATATATAAAAAAAATTTGTTTGCTGTTTGTTTTTAATGCTTTTTTCAATCTTCATAATATCATGTTCATATAAATTTACGCTTGCGCACTGTTATTAATAAAGTAAAGGGTGAGTTGTTAATAGTGCAGGGAGGGTTTATATAGTAAAGGTAAACATAAATGTAAAATACCTGTAATAAATACGGTGCTCCTACTTCGCGAATTTTCACCTTTCGCGGCTGGTCCCAGAACCGAATCCCCGCGATAAATGAGGGAG
>JAXCGZ010011001.1:0-5000 GCA_037179515.1 Halocaridina rubra
AAATGAAGCCACGAGTGAGGTTGGGGAATCTGTAATATGAACATAGTGGCATTCAGTTAGAATGCGTTCATTCCTATGTATAGCAGATATAAGCTATAAGGTTGGGTTCCTTTTAACCTTCTGTGGTGTAGTGGTAGCGCCTTGACTTAGTAATCATAAGTCCTAGGTTCGAGTCCCGGTCGGGGTAAAAAATGATTCATGTTTTCACATATGTAATGTGCTATTTGGTTATTTCATGGCCCAAATGAGATTGGGAATCGAATTAAATGCTAAAATGAAGCCACGAGTGAGGTTGGGGAATCTGTAATATGAACATAGTGGCATTCAGTTAGAATGCGTTCATTCCTATGTATAGCAGATATAAGCTATAAGGTTGGGTTCCTTTTAACCTTCTGTGGTGTAGTGGTAGCGCCTTGACTTAGTAATCATAAGTCCTAGGTTCGAGTCCCGGTCGGGGTAAAAAATGATTCATGTTTTCACATATGTAATGTGCTATTTGGTTATTTCATGGCCCAAATGAGATTGGGAATCGAATTAAATGCTAAAATGAAGCCACGAGTGAGGTTGGGGAATCTGTAATATGAACATAGTGGCATTCAGTTAGAATGCGTTCATTCCTATGTATAGCAGATATAAGCTATAAGGTTGGGTTCCTTTTAACCTTCTGTGGTGTAGTGGTAGCGCCTTGACTTAGTAATCATAAGTCCTAGGTTCGAGTCCCGGTCGGGGTAAAAAATGATTCATGTTTTCACATATGTAATGTGCTATTTGGTTATTTCATGGCCCAAATGAGATTGGGAATCGAATTAAATGCTAAAATGAAGCCACGAGTGAGGTTGGGGAATCTGTAATATGAACATAGTGGCATTCAGTTAGAATGCGTTCATTCCTATGTATAGCAGATATAAGCTATAAGGTTGGGTTCCTTTTAACCTTCTGTGGTGTAGTGGTAGCGCCTTGACTTAGTAATCATAAGTCCTAGGTTCGAGTCCCGGTCGGGGTAAAAAATGATTCATGTTTTCACATATGTAATGTGCTATTTGGTTATTTCATGGCCCAAATGAGATTGGGAATCGAATTAAATGCTAAAATGAAGCCACGAGTGAGGTTGGGGAATCTGTAATATGAACATAGTGGCATTCAGTTAGAATGCGTTCATTCCTATGTATAGCAGATATAAGCTATAAGGTTGGGTTCCTTTTAACCTTCTGTGGTGTAGTGGTAGCGCCTTGACTTAGTAATCATAAGTCCTAGGTTCGAGTCCCGGTCGGGGTAAAAAATGATTCATGTTTTCACATATGTAATGTGCTATTTGGTTATTTCATGGCCCAAATGAGATTGGGAATCGAATTAAATGCTAAAATGAAGCCACGAGTGAGGTTGGGGAATCTGTAATATGAACATAGTGGCATTCAGTTAGAATGCGTTCATTCCTATGTATAGCAGATATAAGCTATAAGGTTGGGTTCCTTTTAACCTTCTGTGGTGTAGTGGTAGCGCCTTGACTTAGTAATCATAAGTCCTAGGTTCGAGTCCCGGTCGGGGTAAAAAATGATTCATGTTTTCACATATGTAATGTGCTATTTGGTTATTTCATGGCCCAAATGAGATTGGGAATCGAATTAAATGCTAAAATGAAGCCACGAGTGAGGTTGGGGAATCTGTAATATGAACATAGTGGCATTCAGTTAGAATGCGTTCATTCCTATGTATAGCAGATATAAGCTATAAGGTTGGGTTCCTTTTAACCTTCTGTGGTGTAGTGGTAGCGCCTTGACTTAGTAATCATAAGTCCTAGGTTCGAGTCCCGGTCGGGGTAAAAAAATGATTCATGTTTTCACATATGTAATGTGCTATTTGGTTATTTCATGGCCCAAATGAGATTGGGAATCGAATTAAATGCTAAAATGAAGCCACGAGTGAGGTTGGGGAATCTGTAATATGAACATAGTGGCATTCAGTTAGAATGCGTTCATTCCTATGTATAGCAGATATAAGCTATAAGGTTGGGTTCCTTTTAACCTTCTGTGGTGTAGTGGTAGCGCCTTGACTTAGTAATCATAAGTCCTAGGTTCGAGTCCCGGTCGGGGTAAAAAAATGATTCATGTTTTCACATATGTAATGTGCTATTTGGTTATTTCATGGCCCAAATGAGATTGGGAATCGAATTAAATGCTAAAATGAAGCCACGAGTGAGGTTGGGGAATCTGTAATATGAACATAGTGGCATTCAGTTAGAATGCGTTCATTCCTATGTATAGCAGATATAAGCTATAAGGTTGGGTTCCTTTTAACCTTCTGTGGTGTAGTGGTAGCGCCTTGACTTAGTAATCATAAGTCCTAGGTTCGAGTCCCGGTCGGGGTAAAAAATGATTCATGTTTTCACATATGTAATGTGCTATTTGGTTATTTCATGGCCCAAATGAGATTGGGAATCGAATTAAATGCTAAAATGAAGCCACGAGTGAGGTTGGGGAATCTGTAATATGAACATAGTGGCATTCAGTTAGAATGCGTTCATTCCTATGTATAGCAGATATAAGCTATAAGGTTGGGTTCCTTTTAACCTTCTGTGGTGTAGTGGTAGCGCCTTGACTTAGTAATCATAAGTCCTAGGTTCGAGTCCCGGTCGGGGTAAAAAAAAATGATTCATGTTTTCACATATGTAATGTGCTATTTGGTTATTTCATGGCCCAAATGAGATTGGGAATCGAATTAAATGCTAAAATGAAGCCACGAGTGAGGTTGGGGAATCTGTAATATGAACATAGTGGCATTCAGTTAGAATGCGTTCATTCCTATGTATAGCAGATATAAGCTATAAGGTTGGGTTCCTTTTAACCTTCTGTGGTGTAGTGGTAGCGCCTTGACTTAGTAATCATAAGTCCTAGGTTCGAGTCCCGGTCGGGGTAAAAAATGATTCATGTTTTCACATATGTAATGTGCTATTTGGTTATTTCATGGCCCAAATGAGATTGGGAATCGAATTAAATGCTAAAATGAAGCCACGAGTGAGGTTGGGGAATCTGTAATATGAACATAGTGGCATTCAGTTAGAATGCGTTCATTCCTATGTATAGCAGATATAAGCTATAAGGTTGGGTTCCTTTTAACCTTCTGTGGTGTAGTGGTAGCGCCTTGACTTAGTAATCATAAGTCCTAGGTTCGAGTCCCGGTCGGGGTAAAAAATGATTCATGTTTTCACATATGTAATGTGCTATTTGGTTATTTCATGGCCCAAATGAGATTGGGAATCGAATTAAATGCTAAAATGAAGCCACGAGTGAGGTTGGGGAATCTGTAATATGAACATAGTGGCATTCAGTTAGAATGCGTTCATTCCTATGTATAGCAGATATAAGCTATAAGGTTGGGTTCCTTTTAACCTTCTGTGGTGTAGTGGTAGCGCCTTGACTTAGTAATCATAAGTCCTAGGTTCGAGTCCCGGTCGGGGTAAAAAAAAAATGATTCATGTTTTCACATATGTAATGTGCTATTTGGTTATTTCATGGCCCAAATGAGATTGGGAATCGAATTAAATGCTAAAATGAAGCCACGAGTGAGGTTGGGGAATCTGTAATATGAACATAGTGGCATTCAGTTAGAATGCGTTCATTCCTATGTATAGCAGATATAAGCTATAAGGTTGGGTTCCTTTTAACCTTCTGTGGTGTAGTGGTAGCGCCTTGACTTAGTAATCATAAGTCCTAGGTTCGAGTCCCGGTCGGGGTAAAAAATGATTCATATATATATATATATATATATATATATATATATATATATATATATATATATATATATATATATATATATATATATATATATATATATATATATATATATATATATATATATATATATATATATATATACGAATGTATGTATTTGTGTGTTTTTGTGCTTGCCCGATTGAGGCATGTGGGAAAACTTTATAACAAGCAGATATATATTTTCAAATGCAGTAAAGCGTGAGGAAAATATTTTTTTTTCCATAGCAGGACCTATGAATTGCAATATTTTGTTTTTCCTTATCATCGTACTAGCAATAGAGAGTATTTTTCTTATATGAGACCACCAAAAACGCTTATGGAATAGAATTACTTCAAGAATTTCCTTTATCAAGTCAGTTTCAAGACCAGAGATTGGAAGAGTGAGTAATAATAAGGCCATA
Source organism: Halocaridina rubra (assembly GCA_037179515.1). Lineage (NCBI taxonomy): Eukaryota > Metazoa > Arthropoda > Malacostraca > Decapoda > Atyidae > Halocaridina > Halocaridina rubra. Next base: position 4,172 of record JAXCGZ010011001.1, read on the forward strand.
AAAGGGAGTAATGAAGGATCTCAGCTGATTTATCAGCTTCATTTTGCCTTAACTGGAAGGATGAACAAAGAGAGTCTTGCATCATATGACAGTTAATCTCTCTCTCTCTCTCTCTCTCTCTCTCTCTCTCTCTCTCTCTCTCTCTCTCTCTCTCTCTCTCTCTCTCTCTCTCTCTCATGCTTTTGTTCCTTTAAAAGAAATTATGCAGTTGCAATGTAGGATATATTGAATGTAGCTGAAAAATAAAGGAAAGCGAAAGTTGAATATATATATATATATATATATATATATATATATATATATATATATATATATATATATATATATATATATATATATATATATATATATATATATATATATATATATATATATATATATATATATATATATATATATATATATATATATATATATATATATATATATATATATATATATATATATATATATATATATATATATATATATATATATATATATAAATATATATATATATATATATATATATATATATATATATATATATATATATATATATATATATATATATATATATACGAATGTATGTATTTGTGTGTTTTTGTGCTTGCCCGATTGAGGCATGTGGGAAAACTTTATAACAAGCAGATATATATTTTCAAATGCAGTAAAGCGTGAGGAAAATAATTTTTTTTCCATAGCAGGACCTATGAATTGCAATATTTTGTTTTTCCTTATCATCGTACTAGCAATAGAGAGTATTTTTCTTATATGAGACCACCAAAAACGCTTATGGAATAGAATTACTTCAAGAATTTCCTTTATCAAGTCAGTTTCAAGACCAGAG
>JAXCGZ010011001.1:10000-12025 GCA_037179515.1 Halocaridina rubra
ACGATAGATACTCTTTTTGAAGTAAGATAGGTTATAAGATTTTTGGAAAAATGGAAGGAGGAAGAGAGTTCCAGAGTCTGGAGCTAGATGGGAAAAAGCTGTCGGTGCACCGCCCAATCCGCGAGCTAAAAATCTCCACACAGTACCTGTGAGATGAGGCCACTTGGCGAGTGTTATGTGTCTCGGCAATGGGAGAGAGATGCAACTCACCGATTCATCAGAGCAGCGATGGAAGTATAAGCAATGCAACAGGGAAAGGTATGATACCTTATGGCCAAGAGAAAGAAAATCAATATTAGATGTAGGAAAAGGATCATCAATTAGTTTGACTGCCTTAAATTTAACCTTTTCAGGGAGATAAATATAAGAAGAATCATCCCAGATGTGTGAGCAGTACTCTTAGCAGGGATAGATAAGACTATTATAGATTTTATGTAACTGTAAAAAGGAAAAGCAATGACGAAGACGAAACAGAACACCCAGTTTTTTGGATGCAGATTTAGAAATTTGATTCATGTGATTCTTCCCAGACAAGTTAGAGTATCTATGGATTCCAAATATATTGATAGAATTAAGAGGGCAAATTTCGTTAGTTTATATAGACAATAGAGCTATCGAAGGAGAAGGAACTAAAGAGATAGCAGGAAACTGACTCTTGAAGGCATTAAATATAACTAAACTTTGGGTGCCTCACTCAGATACCCTCTGCATATCAGAGTTAAGAGTAGAAGAAATAGTGATGAGAGACTGATTACGAGTAGGATATGAAGGCTGTGCTGAAAAGGCAGAGGGAAAGTAAAAGGCAGAATAGTCTGCAAAGGCGTGAAGTAGAGAGGAAGATGGGGAATGTAGAAGATCATTGATGAAGAGAGGGAAAGGAGTAGGTGTAAGAACAGAGCCCTATGGACTACCACTGGTAACAGGGAATGGGCTAGGTGTTGACCTGTCAACAACCACAGATATAAAATGGTCATAAAGATAACTGGACAGCAGAGAACAGAGAGAAGGAGTAAAGGTTTAGGCGAGGAGTTTGGCAACAGAGCCTCGTAGCAGACTCTGATAAAAGCCTTAGGGATATCAAGGGCAGTTACAAAGGATTCCCATTAGTTCCTCAGAGAAGATGACCATACATAATTAAGATAGGAGAGGAGGTCACCAGTGGATCTTGCCTTCCTAAAGCCATACTGGTGCTCGGAGATAAGTGAGTTAGATTCAAGGTTCTTAAAAAGTGACCATATAGAAAAGTTTCAAAAACATTAGCAATTGAAGTGGTTAGGGCAATAGGTCGGTAGTTTGAAAGAATAAAGCTGTCATCCTTCTTAGGAATAGGTTGCACTAGAGCATTCATCATAGATAAAGGATAGATTCTGGTTAACAGAATGAGGTGAAAGAGATGGCAAAGGCCAGTTCATCTGCAAACTCCTTAAGGAATCTCGCAGAGATACCATCAGGACCAGATGCTGTGTTCGTCTTTAGTGAGTGAAGAACCTTATGAACTTTTCATGAAGAAAGGAAAAGGGAGGGCATAGGGATAGAGAGAGTTAAAGATTGAGGGACAGTTGTGCTGGAATCTTTTACAAAAGAGTTGACAGAAAAATGAGAGTCAAAGAGAGTGGCTTTGTCAGTTGGAGAACAAGCTATAGAACCATTAGAACGAATGAGACTGGGAAAGCATGACATACAGAAGTTTTTGTCTATAGACCAGAAACATTTGCCAGTGGGAAAGGAGTTTAGGTCATCAACTTTTTTTCTTATAAAGTAAGAAGTAGCCCTTTCAATTTGAGCAGTACAACAATTCCTAGCTACAATAAAAGCAGAGCGAGTTAAATCAGAAGGAGAGGGTTGATGCGACTGGTGTGCCCGATTCCTGGCCAGAATAGCCATGGAGTGGGCACTGTCAAACCAAGGTTTACGGGGAGAAAAAGTTTTTGTAGAGTAGGAGATGTACACCTCCATTCCCGAGGATATGATCTCGGCAACTTTTAGAGCTATCTGATCAGGGTAGCGGAACTGAAAGTAGTAGAT
>JAXCGZ010011003.1:0-11961 GCA_037179515.1 Halocaridina rubra
ACGGGAACAGCTGAACAAGCTATTTGAGGACTATGAGAACGTCTTCAACGACCTCCCAGGCATTACCACTACCCTTGAGCATCATGTCAGACTGACTGACCCAGAGCCATTTCGGCATTCCTATGGTGATTACCTAATTGATTACCTAATTGTGTTTACGGGAAAGAGCCCAAAGCTCGTATCTTCCCGTCTCCTGATCGGTTCCATTTTTAGACTTAGTGATACTTATCATACCTGTCCTTAAAACTATGGATTGAGGTAGCATTAACTACCTCCTCGCTTAGCCAATTCCAATTATCAACTACTCTTACACTGAAAAAGTATTTCCTTACATCCTGCAAACAAGTTTTCTTCCGAAGCTTCAAACTATGACCTCTAGTTCTAGAGCCAGCCATATCGAAATATCAATCCCTATCCACTCTATCATAACCATGAAGGAATTTAAAGACTGTCACCATATCCCCCCTTACTCTTCTAGCTTCGAGTGATGGCAAGTCTAATTCCCTCAGCCTCTCATCATAACCGAGATTGCGTATTTCTGGCACCAGTTTCGTGGCATGTCTTTGAACTTTTTCAAGCTTAGCTATGTGCTTTTTCAAGTGCGGATTCCAAAAGGGGGCTGCATATTCGAGTTTTGGCCTCACATAGGTTACATAAATATTTCTGAACATTTCCTTGTCCATGTGCCTGAAGGCTACCCTTACATTTGATAGGAATGCATATGCTGCCCTTACTACGCCATTTATATGTATTTCTGGAGACAAATCTGCCAATATGTTTACTCCTAGATCTCTCTCATTTTCTGTCTCCTGAAGTTGTACTCCAGCCACCGAGTAGTCAAGCTTGGGCCTTCTTGCACTTGTACCCATTCTCATTACCTTACATTTTGAGGTATTGAATTTCATTAGCCACTTTTCTGACCACTCATGCAGATTATTTAGATCCTCCTGAAGTTCTCTACCATTGTTCTCGTTTTTTACTTTCTTTACAATCTTTGCATCATCTGCAAACATATTCATGAATGAATTTACACACTCTGGTAGGTCATTTACATATACAAGGAACAAAAGTGGCCCTAAAACTGAACCCTGTGGAACTCCACTACTAACTCTTCTCCATTCAGACACTGAGTGTCTTACTCTAACCCTCTGTTCCCTTCCTTCTAAGTAAGTTTTTATCCATTCCAAGACATTTCCACCTATTCTAGCCATTGATTGCAGCTTCCTAATAAGTCTCCCATGTGGAACAGTGTCAAACGCTTTCTGGAAGTCTAGGAATATGCAATCTGCCCAGCCCTCTCTTTCCTGTAAGATTTGGCTTACCTCATCATAAAATTCTAATAAGTTTGTTACTGTTGATCTTCCTTCTCTGAAGCCATGTTGCCTCACTGACAAAAAGTTGATCGATTCCAAGTGAAGAGAGATATGTTTCCTTAGTAGTTTCTCCATAAGTTTGCAAACTATGCTGGTCAAGGAAACTGGTCTATAGTTCAGAGCCGTATCCCTCCTTCCCTTTTTGAAGATAGGTATCACATTTGCTTGTTTCCAGCATCTTGGAATCTCCCCCGACTCCAATGACTCCTTAAATATGATACTTAGTGCCACTGATATTGTGTTTGCGCATTTTTTAAGCACATGAGGGGATATGTCATCAGGACCTGTAGCTTTATGAACATCTAAATCCATCAGCGCTTTGCATACCTCTGTGGCTGTAAGGTTGATGTTCTCTAATACCGGCCCTTGAGCTTCTATCACTGCAATCTGAGGGGGTGGGGTATTTTCTACTGTAAATACTGACTGAAACTCCTTGTTCAATTCTTTGCAGATCTCTTCGTCCGTCTCAGTGATGCTTCCATCCGCTCTCTTTAGCCTTAAAACCTGTTCTTTTACCTTCAGTTTTCCTCTGATAAAGCTGTGGAAAAGCTTGGGATTTTCTTTAGCCTTCCTGGTGATGTCCCTCTCATAATCTTTCTCTGCCTCTCTCCTTTTACTTAGGTAGTCATTTCTTGCTCTTTTGTAGGTTTGCCAGGCATTTATGTTTTTTCTCCTCCTATACCTTTTCCAGCATTTGTCTCTCCACTCCTTAGCTCTTTTACACCCATTGTCGAACCATTTCTCTCTGGCATGAATTACACCTACTTTGGTGACAGGTATGCAGCAATCTACTATCTTACCATATTTCTCACAAAAGATGTCATACATTTCTTGTACAGATTTGTTGTAAAATAAGGTTCTCCAGTCAATAACTGCAAAAAGCTCATTCATTTTGATGTAATCTCCTTTCTGATAGTTCCTCCTCATGTCCTCAGTGCCTCTACTCTCAGGAAGAATGTCTTCAATGATATACTCCATCAACAACACACAGTGGTCACTCTTTCCAATTGGTGGTTCATACTCAATATTTTCAATATCCAACACATTATCTGTGAACACCAGATCAAGTAGAGATGGCTCATCCCCACCCCTGGCTCTTGTTGGTTCCATTACATGTTGGTGTAGGAAATTCCCTTGTACGCAATCTAGGAATCTTGCCCCAAAGGAGTCCTCACCACTGTGTGGGTCAAGATTTATCCAATCTATCTCTTTATGATTAAAGTCTCCCATAATCAAAATCCTACATTTTTTCTCCCGCGCCATGTTAACAACTGAGTTTATGACTTCAATCGTACCTATATGACTTTCCTCATAAATTTCAAGCCTATTTTGGTTCCTTGGTGGGTTGTATACAACAGTTATTATAATGCTCTCTGACCCAGTATTTATGCGAGCAACAAGAAATTCCCTGAACTCACTTTCTATAGCCAAGTTTATCTCTTCAACTTGAATCCTCTCACTTATGAGCAGTGCTATCCCTCCACCAGTCCTCTCAGATCTTTCGACCCTTAGTATTCTGAAGCCCTTAGGAAAAACTGTCCTTACGGCTGAAGGAAGATCTTGACACTTGGGTCCGCCTCGGAATAGTTGAAAAGAGCATTTCGCCTTGGTGTTCGCCGTTACTGGCAGTGCGTAAGCGAGATGGCAGTCACAGGTTCTGCCTTGACTGTCGTAAGCTTAACTCCCGTACCATCTTTGATGGAGAGCCCATTGCTGACGCCGAGCATATTTTCTCGTTGCTTTCTCAAGCCCGTTACCTGTCCAAGTTGGATCTGGCCAGTGGATTTTGGCAAGTCCCGTTGAGCGAGACTACCAAGCCTCTTACAGCTTTTTCCACAAGATATGGTCTATATCAGTTCAGGGTCATGCCTTTTGGTATGGTAAATGCCCCTGGCTGCTTCAGCAGACTCATGAGGATAGTACTACAGGATCTCGACAATGTTTCATGCTTTATAGACGACATCCTGGTGCATTCTCAGGATTGGTCATCGCACCTCGAGACTCTCCGCAGAGTTCTCACTCGTCTGAACCAGCATGGACTTCACTTAAAGCCTTCCAAATGTGAGATTGGTTTCACACAATTGCAGTATCTCGGCCACGTGGTTGGAGAAGGAGTTATGTCCCCTATACATGACAGGGTACAAGCTATCAAGGATATGGAGAAACCTGCTACTGTCACTCAACTGAGATCATTCCTAGGTAGTGTCGGCTACTACCAACGGTTCATTCCACACTTTAATAGTATCGCTGCCCCTTTGCAGCAACTGACCTCCTCGAAGCAAAGTAAATCCTCCCCTGTCAAATGGACAGATGAAGCGGAGAGAGCATTTTTCAAGCTCCGAGAAGCATTGGCAGGTGAGCCAGTATTACAACTGGTAAACCCTGATTTTCCATTTATCTTGCAGACCGACGCCTCAGACGAAGGCCTGGGTGCCGTGCTCTTGCAAGCCCGATCAGACAACTCAGCAGAAGTAGCTCCAGTGCGATATGCAAGCCGCAGGCTTCGCCCTGCAGAGCGAAATTACTCCACTGTGGAGAAGTAAGCTCTAGCTGCATATTGGGCCATAAAGAAATTTGAAGTCCATCTGTATGGCCAACATTTTACACTGAGAACCGACCACCGACCTCTCCTATATTTACAGACTGCAGACAAGCTAAATCCTCGTCTGAAAAGGTGGGCACTTTACCTGAATCTTTTTAAATTCACTGCCCAACATGTTCATGGCAAGGACAATGACCTTGCTGATCTACTAAGTCGACGGTCGTTACCCTCAAATGAGGAAGCTGGTGCTGTTAGCCTAAATTTGGCTAGTCAGTAAAGATTACTTCTCTAATGTGTTGTTTATTTTTATGTTTATCTTTTATGTCTTTAATACTGTACTGTACTTGTTTAGTTTAAGCGTACCAACGTTATTCCAAATGGAAGACGAAAAAGATGAAGAATAATTTTTTGATCGTAGTTTTATATTTCCCTTTGTGGGACTTTGAAAGCCAGAACTTGGCAGAAACATTTTAGTTTAGTGTTGAATAGCTGAAACTGTTTTAAATCCAGTCGCCAATGTTAGTGACGACGTGGTTCAAATGTTTAATTTGCGTATACTGTATTTTATTTTGTATATTATATTATTGCCTTCTTGCATGTGAAGCATTCATAAACTTAAATATTGATATTTACTGATATCTAATTGTGATTTAATTGTCTTGAAATTTGAATTTGATCACATTTCTTTTATGTTTTGCATGTCATTTAATGTTTTGTTTACAAGACTTGTTTACTTTTACTAATAGTATGATATGTTCCCGTGGTGGATCCCATTCTTATTATTCATTTGTCCTTTTCCATGAGAAGGATATCTCATCCCTCATAATAACACTGAAGTCACCGTAACTTCCTCTGTTCTTTTTTCGCCTTCTGTAGTAGAATTTTGCTAAATCAATATTCTCTAGAAAGGGCCTTTGTGACAGAGTGTTTCGCTCAATGTCAACAGAGGCTGTTAGATGCTTTATTAATTAAATTAGTAACATAACTGTTATTTTCTAACTAAAAAAATTAAAATAATTCCCTTTAATATAACTGTTATTTTCTAACTAAAAAATTTAATTCCCACTTCTTGACTTTTGAGATTATGATTATTTGCAATTTGTATTTTTGCTTATAGCTAATTTTAAATAGCTTAGTTACTCTTCCTGTACGTGTAGAAGTATAGCCCCAATATAAAGGCTGCCCCTATTTTTCTGCCTGCTCAGGGCCAAGAAAATTAAGAGAAGAAGAACCAGTAACCTAACTTTTCATTAGTATTCTCGTTTTATTTTATTTGCTTCCACTTGTTGCACCTAAAAATACTGTCTCTCCCTTGCATCTCTGCTATAATTGCCTGCCAGGGACCACCACTAAAATAATCCTTAAAATGAAATCAGAGCCAATTACTGCTCTAGGAATGTCTCCTACAGATGACGTCACGAAGCACCACGAGGAGACGCTCTCTTTTGGCGCCGAGACTGCCCAGAGGCAACATCTCGCCTGGGTGGTCTAAGTTTATTTAAAATCATTTTACGTGGCATCTTCACAGGAATTCATCTAGCACAACAAGGAATTCATCTGGCACAACAAGGTGAGGGATAGTGTATGGTAAAGCTCGTGGGTCAAGCAAATTGGTTTATTTTCGAGAATTAGTTACATTCGTTACTGGATAAATCTTATGGATTTCTATTCTCAGATTCCATTCCCAGTCACACGAAATTTTGTAGATTACCACACTGGAATCTCACATGCCAAAGTTAATTCCTTAACCTGTAAATTACAGCTGGTATATATTGCTGAGAAGTTTCTTTTCACTGAATGTGATAAACGAAAATCTCATCCTCTGAAGACTAAGTTATGAGCCCGTAAAAATCTATCTCTCTTCCTAATAAATTCTAATTTCATTTCACCGCTTTCTATCATCGTAAATAAAGTGTCTTTTACTTCAAAAACTCGTCAATAAAGCTATTTGCCCAAAAAGCCAAATTGCAAATATTCAAAAGGTAATTTTTCCCAGTTGGCTATGCAAATATTTCTTGTTAACCACATTTTAATGAATGCATACCGTATTTATCTTGCTAATTCTTCATATGTTGGGGATAAAGTGTTTTGAGTTATAAGTTGCAAATACCTCAAAAGGTGGTTTTGCACCCTTTTTTTATTGCAAAGTTCTTGATAACTAAAAGTGAATGAATACTGTATTTATCTCGTAGATTCTTCCTTTACCTTAAATTGAGTGTTTTACCATATTAATTTCATATCCGGAATAAGCATTGCAACTTTTGTGGTTGCCCACAATTTAATGAATACATACAGTACTGTATTTGTCTTGCTTATTCTTCATTTATTGTGAATATATTATTTTCTTTAAAACCAGTAAAGAATTAATGTTTTGTATGCTATTATGGTAGCATAAATATTTCTGGTTAGCTGTGAATAACCTATATATATTCATAAATATTTCTGGTTAGCTGTGAATAACCTATATATATTCATCCAGTAGAATGACATTGGAAACTCATTATATGTGTGCTCATGCTTTCAGTTTCCCATTATAAACTGTGTCATTTCTGTTTCTGAAATTGCAGTGTCCTGTATTCTACTCTGCCTGTGTGACAGAGGTAATCATCGAGTTGAGGCCAAAGTCTTGGCATACGTCCGTGGTGCCGGGAAACGAACTCATACTCACCTCCTCCGGGATTCGAGGCAGCATTTCATAAAGTTTAATTTGAGAAATTTAATTCAATTCTTTTAATGTCATTGCATTTCCAAAATTAAAAGAAAGTTGAATTCTGAGTTTCATTTAACCGACTAATGGTATTGAAGATAGGGTGTGCAAGTACAAATATCTGTCCTGTCTGTTTGTGAGCTCTTAACCGAGCTCGGTACTTTGAGTCCCCTTAGTAAAACAGAATCTTAACACTCTAGCATCATCATTTAAAATTAAAACCCCCACAGTAAGGCATGGATATAAAGGAGCACCTGTGTTGCTGCAGCATTAGAGGTATATGTGCTGATGAGGTCACTTTTTAAGATTTGTTAAGATTTGAGCATCATGTCAGATTGACTGACCTAGAGCCATTTTGGCATTCCTATGGACTTACCCACCAGCTATCCGTACAGCTGAAGGAAGATCTTGACACTTGGGTCTGCCACAGAATAGTTGACAAGAGCATTTCGCCTTGGTGTGAGCCGTTACTGGCAGTGCGAAAGCGAGATGGCTGTCACAGGTTCTGCCTTGACTGTCGTAAGCTTAACTCCCTTACCATCTTTGATGGAGAGCCCATTGCTGACGCCGAGCATATTTTCTCGTTACTCACCTGAGCCAGCTACCTTTCCAATTGGATCTGGCCAATGGATTTTGGCAAGTCCCGCTGATTGAGACTATCAAGCCTCTAACAGACTTTTCCACAAGATATGGTCTATACCAGTTCAGGGTCATGCCTTTTGGTATGGTGAATGCCCCTGGCTGCTTCTGCTGACTTATGAGGACAGTACTGCAGGATCTCGACAATGTTTCATGCTTTATACACAACATCCTGGTGCATTCTTAGAATTGGTCATCACACCTCGCAAATTTTCGCAGAGTTCTCACTTGACTGAAGCAGCATGGACTTCATTTAAAGCCTTCCAAATGTGAGAATGGTTTCACACAAATGTAGTATCTCGGCCATTTGGTCAGAGAAGGAGTTATGTCCCCTTTACAGGACAAAGTGCAAGCTATTAATGATATGGAGATACCTGCTACTTTCACTCAACTGAGATCATTCCTGGGTAGTGCTGGCTTCTACCAACAGTTCAATCCACACTTTAATGCTATCACTGTCCCTTTGCACCAAATGATCTACTCAAAGCAAGGCAAAACCTCCCCTGTCCAATTGACAGATGAGGCGGAGAGAGCATTTTGCAAGCTTCGAGAAGCATTGGCGGGTGAGCAAGAATTACAACTATTGAGCCCCGCAACATGGGTTCCTGCCCAGTGTGTCAATCCACCTCTATGGCACCGGTACCGAAAGTCCCCATGGACATAACTAAGCTCTCAACCGAGCCATTTTCCAAGGTTGCTGTTGACATATTAGGTCCAATTAATCCAACTTCTTCCACAGGGAAACAGTTCCTCCTGGTATGCCTCGACCTGGCAAAAAGGTACCCAGATGCAGTGCCGCTATCTTCTATCACAATCAAAACAGTTGCCAAGGCCCTATTTGAAATCTGCTCCAGGGTCGGCTATCCTGAGCAGGTCACTTCTGACAATAGATGTCAGTTTACAAGTAGGCACCTTGAGACATTCTGTAACCTCTTAGAAATGAAACACATTCGTATGAGTGTCTATCATGTCCAGTCAAATGGAGCATGTAAATGCTATAATGGGACATTTAAGTGATGTTTGCACAAGCTAGTGATAAATATACCCAGGCTGTGGGACAAGTATGTCCTAACTGCACTTTTCTCCTTCTTAGACATGCCCCACGACATAGGGGTCCAGTGGAATTCTTGGCAGAATGTTGGGACTTGCCTACCATCGAGGATGACGTTAGGGACGTCCATGAATATATTTTAAAGTTTTTGTCTAATCTCAAAAAGGCCTAGAAAAAATGTGCAATTAGCCATTAAGGGTCTCCAGCAGACTGCCAAGCTCCTTATTGACAAATGTGCCCGGTGTCGACCCCTGACACACGGAGACCGAGCTCTGTTACTTCTTCCAACAGATACTCGCAAGCTAATGCTATGCTGGAAAGGACTGTACACTGTGGTACACCATGGGACCACTGACAATTACATGTTAAATGTTGATGGCAATAACTGGAAATAGCACATTAACCAACTGAAGCTGCATGATGAGGACCCGGAGGCCCACAGGGATCCTGCGCTGGCACTCTCAGCAACCCCTTTAGGTGCCCACAGCATCAACAATACCTCCAAGGCTGCAGCAATACAGGTGCTCTATTATGGTCACTCCTTGCCTCCAATTTTGGAGTACACCTCCCCTGCAGTGGAGACAGACTTACAGAAGTAGAATTTTTCAGAAGCCCCTCTGGCCTCAGCCAATGCCCTTGCAATTGAAGACATAACCTTAACTTTTGATGATATTTAGGATCCTGCCATTCCCACACATCGAAAGGAAAGTGTGTAATTGCATTATTAACTATAGACTGCAACCGAGTCAACAGGAACAGCTGAACATGCTATTAGAGGACTACGTGAACGTCTTCAACATCCTCCAGGGCACCACCGAGACCCATGAGCATCTTGTCAGATAGACTGACCCAGAGTCATTTTTTGCATTTCTATGTCCTTCCCCACCAGCTGTCCGTACAGCTGAAGAAAGATCTTGACACTTGGGTCTGCCTCGGAATAGTTGATAAGAGTATTTAACCTTGGTGTTCGCCATTACAGGCAGTGTGTAAGCAAGATGGCAGTCACAGGCTCTGCCTTGATTGTCGTAAGTTTAATTCCCATAACATCTTCCATGGAGAGCCCTTGCCGATGCCAAGCATATTTTCTCGTTACTCTCCCAAGCCCGCTACCTGTCCAAATTGGATCTGGCCAATGGATTTTGGCAAGTCCAGCTGAGTGAGACTACCAAGCCTTTAACAGCCTTTTCCGCAAGATATGGTCTATACCAGTTCAGGGTCATGCATTTTGGTATGGTGAAATCCCCTGGCTGCTTCTGCTGACTCATGAGGACAATATTTCAGGACCTTGACAATATTTCATTCATTATAGATGACATCCTGATGCATTCTCAGGATTGGTCATGACATCTCACGACTTGTTGCAGAGTTCTTGCTCATCTGAACCAGCAAGGACTTCATTTAAAGCCTTCCAAATGTGTGATTGGTTTCACACAAATGTAGTATCTTGGCCACTTGGTCGGAGAAGTAGTTATGTCCCCTTTACAGGACAAGGTGCAAGCTATTAATGATATTGAGAAACCTGCTACTTTCACTCAACTGAGATCATTCCTGGGTAGTGCTGGCTTCTACCAACAGTTCAGTTCACACTTTAATGCTATCATTGCCCCTTTGCACCAAATGATCTCCTCAAAGGAAGGCAAAACCTCCCCTGTCCAATTGACAGACGAGGCGGAGAGAGTATTTTGCAAGCTTCGAGAAGCAGTGGCGAGTGAGCAAGTATTACAATTATTGAGCCCCACAACATGAGTTCCTGCCCAGTGTGTTAATCCACCTCTACGGCACCGGTACCGTAAGTCCCCATGGGCATAACTAAGCTCTCAACCGAGCCATTTTCCAAGGTTGCTGTTGACATATTAGGTCCAATTAACCCAACTTCTTCCACAGGGAAACAGTTCCTCCTGGTATGCCTCGACCTGGCAAAAAGGTACCCAGATGCAGCGCCGCTATCTTCTATCTTAATCAAAACAGTCGCCAAGGCCCTATTTGAAATCTGCTCCAGGGTCGGCTATCCTGAGCAGGTCACTTCTGACAATAGATGTCAGTTTACAAGTAGGCACCTTGAGACATTCTGTAACCTCTTAGAAATGAAACACATTCGTATGAGTGTCTATCATGTCCAGTCAAATGGAGCATGTGAATGCTATAAATGGGACATTTAAGTGATGTTTGCACAAGCTAGTGATAAATATACCCAGGCAGTGGAACAAGTATGTCCCACTGCACTTTTCTCCTTCTTAGACATGCCTCACGACACTACTGGATAATTGCCTTTCGAGCAGATTTATGGTCATAAGGTTAGGGGCCAGTGGAATTCTTGGCAGAATGTTGGGACTTGCCTACCATCGAGGATGACGATAGTGATGTCCATGAATATATTTTGAAGTTTTGTCTAATCTGGAAAAAATGCACAATTAGCCATTAAGGGTCTCCAGCAGACTGCCAAGCTCCTCATTTATAAATGTGCCGGCGTCGTGCCCTGACACACGGAGATCAAGCTCTGTTACTTCTTCCAACAGATACTCGCAAGCTAATGCTATGCTGGAAAGGACTGTACACTGTGGTACACCGTGGGACCACTGACAATTACGTGTTAAATGTTGATGGCATTAACTGGAAATAGCACATTAACCAGCTGAAGCTGCATGATGAGGACCCGGAGGCCCACAGGGATCCTGCGCTGGCACTCTCAGCAACAACAGCATCAACAATACCTCCGAGGCTGCAGCAATACAGGTGCTCTATAATGGTCACTCCTTGCCTCCAATTTTGGAGTAGTTTCTTCTGAAAAACTCTACTTCGGTAAGTCTGTCTCCTCCGCAGTGGAGACAGACTTACCGAAGTAGAGTTTTTCAGAAGAAACCCCTCTGGCCTCAGCCAATGCCCTTGCAATTGAAGACATAACCTTAACTTTTGATGATATTTAGGATCCTGCCATTCCCACACATCGAAAGGAAAGTGTGTAATTGCATTATTAATGTGGAGGATTTCCTGTGTGTTATTTACCCTTCGATCTTATAACCCCCTAAATTCGGAAATCCTGACACGGCTTCAGTAGAGGCCTACCACGATCTCAAAATTAAATCCTCTACCAATAAATATAATTAATATTACATGCATAGACATACATGCACATATTTTATAAGGGGGTTTATGAACTGTTGATATGTGAATATTTAAATAAACTCTCCTCACCTTAAAGTAAAACTTCCTCATACAGAATAATAAATTTTCTAACATACATTCTACCTACGAGTGTTCAATTAAATGAGCTCATTCTGTCCCTCACACGTAGTTATAAATATTGTTAGAAATAAGGTAAATCTGCATTGCATCTGTACTCATCTATCCGGATAACCCTGATGTCGTCAGCAATCACGGGATTCCCAATCAAACTCATTGAATATCTTCTGATCCACGTATCTCTATCACGTTTTTTACTTGAGTGTCTCGTAACGTCTCACGAAGACAACTAATTACTCTTTAACAAACTTATAAGTACTGTCAATGAACACACTAAACATGAGTGTCTCGTATCATCTCACGAGTACCACTAATAATAAACTTATAAGTCCTGTCAACAAACACAGTAAGTGAGTGCCTCGTAGCATCTCACGACGGCAACTAACTATTTGTAAGAAAGTCCCACAAA
>JAXCGZ010011004.1:0-5000 GCA_037179515.1 Halocaridina rubra
TTATTATTATGCTGCCTCCTCTCTTCTTCATTTCCACCTTCTTCATCTTCCTCCTCCTCCTCGTTTTCCTCCTTCTTCTTTCTCCTCCTCCTTCTCCGTTTGCTCTTCACTCACACTTTCCTTCTCCTCCTCCACCTCATCTTGTGCGTCTCCTCCTCCTCCCACCTTCCTTCTTCTCAGCCCGTTACATTGTACAGCTATATCATTATGTACATGATGTACACAATGGACTCATGCACTGTAGCTCTCATCTAGCCCCATTGTTACCGTGCAGTCATTGTACAATGTACTTCATCCAATTTTATATTTGAGCAAACCATAACTCCTCGAGTTAGTTTGTACAGCTTCTCTTTGCCAGTACCAAAATTCATTGGCATCCCTCGTGTGATATCCTCTGTCTGCCCAGCAGGCTATGGGAGTATACTATTTGATTAGGGCAGTAAATGGCTGTACTGCAACTCTATCGTACAAATAAATGTACAAACGCACCGGCATTGGATTTTTTTTTTTTAATTTTTAAACGCTTTCTTCTTCATAAATCGAATATAAATCGATATGAATTTGCATTGATGATAATAATAATAATAATAATAATAATAATAATAATAATAATAGTAATAATAATAATAATAATGATTATTATTATTATTATTATTATTATTATTATTATTATGATTATAATAATAATGGTACTACTACTACTACTACTACTACTACTACTACTACTACTACTACTTATAATAATAATAATAATAATAATAATAATAATAATAATAATAATAATAATAATAATTTGCATCTAAGTGAAAAACAGGTCTTAGGATTAAAGCACTTACATATTGTACCTTAATTTACTTTTCATTAGTACTTGTACTTTGCCTTGTATATATATATATTTTTTCTTTATCATTGTTGTTTAAGCTCTTCATATTGAATTTTTTTATTTTAATGGTTAATTTTGCTGATATGTACATTCTTAAATAGCTTTGTACTTTATTTTTAGTATTTTTTTTCTTTCCCATGTTTATATGGAGTCGCATTTTCCTGCTAGCCTCTTGGGGTTAGTTTTTTTTTTTAAAGCTGAAATTATTACTATCCGATACCCATCCTGGTACCCACCCTCCGTGGGTTTGGGACCATCTCCGAGTTGTACTGGCTGGCTGCTCTATTGTGTCCCTATCAACAGCATATGAATTCTGTAATTATTGTAAGTCCGTATTCAAATTAATGGTCGTATTCGTGGCCGTATTCCAAATTAGTCCAAAATTATAGGAACCAGTGAGAAGCTCGGTGATAATCTCGTCCGTATTTTTCATTTCTTATCACGATTTAACTTTGTGTAAAATTCTCCGCGTATATATTTTTGCTCTTTAAATTCCCTGGTCCGTGAATTAGCGATTATCGCCCTCTGCCGAGAGACTGTTACCTTGGTAGTCTTTGATAACGGGGGTCATGTCAGGCTATTCCTTTCGTTTGAGATTCGCGCATCGACTGCTAAATTAGCCAAGGCTAGCAAGAGATAAAGTTTTAAATGTTTGTTTGCGGTGTAGATATGCAAAACCCTCTTTTATCAAGGTGATTTAGTGTTTGTTTGTTGTTGGTGTTGTTGTGTTTATTGTTGGTATTTATGAAGAATATAAGATGGTATTTTGCACTCTTCCTTGTTTTATTTTCGTCCTCTTTTTACTTTTCCGTCTTCCTCTATTCCATCTTTTTCTCTTTTCAGTCTTCTTTTCCATCTTCCTCCTTTCGCCTTGTTTCTCTTATCGTCTTACTTCTCTTTTTCCGTCTTTCGTTCCTCTTTCCCTTTCATATCCATCATCTTCTTCTCCATCTTTTTCTTAAGAATTTTGTCTCTCAATGTTTCTCTTCTTGAAATCCTTTGCGAGTCATGGCTGGTTTTAAGGGCAAAGATGGTCTACCATCATTACTTCGTGGCTCTTGTATGTATAATGAGCCCTTGTTAAAATGAGATACCCACATACATATACATGGCATGCCCTCATTCCTCCTTGTAAGGGGAGTGGCCGAGCCAAGAAACACACGTATTCACCACGATCCACATACACACCTCAACTCCTCCTCCTATCTCCTCGAGGAGATACCTATTGCTCATTGTTGACTTAGAAATCCGAATATTTTTTTAGGATGGTAAAAGTGGCATTATGTCGGGGAGTAGCTTGATATTTTAAGAGTTCTGTTATTATTATAATGTGCAATGAGATTTAGGAGTAATTACAATTCCTTAAGAAATAGGTTGATAACACTGTGTGTGTGTGTGTGTGTGTGTGTGTGTTTCTGTGTGTATGTATGGATGTATGTGAATTCACATACTTATATGCGTAGCTAGCAATGCGAACGATATATATATTTCTCTCTCTCTCTCTCTCTCTCTCTCTCTCTCTCTCTCTCTCTCTCTCTCTCTCTCTCTCTCTCTCTCTCTCTCTCTCTCTCTCTCTCTCTCTCCCATATATATATATATATATATATATATATATATATAGATAGATAGATAGATAGATAGATAGATAGATAGATAGATTGATTGATAGATAGATAGGTATCATATCTTAGAGTAGTAGCAATTTTCATACGCTGTTCCAACCCTTGGGGAATCCTAGGAAGAGAGTAGTGGGGTTTCTCGTGTAAGTAACAACTCTGATTAAGAAAACTATAGATGTCTTTGGTCTTAGCTTTCGTCTTTAATTTGAAGACATCATGGATTGAAATATATACCAAGTCAGAAAGCTAACTATGTAGGTGGCCATGGTAGAGCAGTATCCTTCCTAGGTTGGGCTATGATGAGGACGTAAAACTCTTGATGTTCTTGTATGAAAAACCCCAAAGTTTGGGTTTTGTTATGACTAGCCTAAGGCCCGATTTCTTAAACATTGTAAACCTAGGATACCATAATGTTAGTTAGCTAGACACACACGAATGGATTTCATAAACGCATCTGACGCGGTTCTGTGTATGGCTAGGATCCCCACTTGGGGGCATCCTAGCCATACACAGAACCGCGTCAGATGCGTGTATGAAATCCATTTGTGTGTGTCTAGCTAACTAACATTATGGTATCCTAGGTTTACACTGTTTAAGAAATCGGGCCTTAGGCTAGTCATAACAAAACCCAAACTTTGGGGTTTTTCATAACTAACAATATGGTATCCTAGGTTTACACTGTCTAAGAAATCGGGCCTAAGACTTGGCTTGGAGGCATATCATTACACCTGTATTTTCCGTTATACAGTGATTTGCTTTGTCACACACTCTGACTCTATTGAGATATCTTACTCTATCTGTATCTGCCTCTTGTTATTCTTCGTGACATTATAGAGCCTTTATATGTGTGTGTGTGTGTGTGTGTGTGTGTGTGTGTGTGTGTGTGTGTGTGTGTGATTACCTAATTGTGTTTACGGGAAAGAGCCCAAAGCTCGTATCTTCCCGTCTCCTGATCGGTTCCATTTTATACTTAGTGATACTTATCATACCTGTCCTTAAAACTATGGATTGAGATAGCATTAACTACCTCCTCGCTTAGCGAATTCCAATTATCTACTACTCTTACACTGAAAAAGTATTTCCTTACATCCTGCGAAGAAGTTTTCTTACGAAGCTTCAAACTATGACCTCTAGTTCTAGAGCCAGCCATATCAAAATATCGATCCCTATCCACTCTATCATAACCATGAAGGAATTTAAAGACTGTCACCATATCCCCCCTCACTCCTCTAGCTTCGAGTGATGGTAAGTCTAATTCCCTCAGCCTCTCATCATAACTCAGATTGCGTATTTCTGGCACCAGTTTCGTGGTATGTCTTTGAACTTTTTCAAGCTTAGCTATGTGCTTTTTCAAGTGCGGATTCCAAAAGGGGGCTGCATATTCGAGTTTTGGCCTCACATAGGTTACATAAATATTTCTGAACATTTCCTTGTCCATGTGCCTGAAGGCTACCCTTACATTTGATAAGAATGCATATGCTGCCCTTACTATGCCATTTATATGTATTTCTGGAGACAAATCTGCCAGTATGTTTACTCCTAGATCTCTCTCATTTTCTGTCTCTTGAAGTTGTACTCCAGCCACCGAGTAGTCAAGCTTGGGCCTTCTTGCACTTGTACCCATTCTCATTACCTTACATTTTGAAGTATTGAATTTCATTAGCCACTTTTCTGACCACTCATGCAGATTATTTAGATCCTCCTGAAGTTCTCTACCATTGTTCTCGTTTTTTACTTTCTTCACAATCTTTGCATCATCTGCAAACATCTTCATGAATGAATTTACAGACTCTGGTAGGTCATTTACATATACAAGGAACAAAAGTGGCCCTAAAACTGAACCCTGTGGAACTCCACTACTAACTCTTCTCCATTCAGACACTGAGTGTCTTACTCTAACCCTCTGTTCCCTTCCTTCTAAGTAAGTTTTTATCCATTCCAAAACATTTCCACCTATTCTAGCCATTGATTGCAGCTTCCTAATAAGTCTCCCATGTGGAACAGTGTCAAACGCTTTCTGGAAGTCTAGGAATATGCAATGTGCGTGCGTGTGCGTGCGTGTGTGTGTGTGTGTGTGTGTGTGTGCGTGCGTGCGTGCGTGCGCGCGCGCGCGCGCCTACTTATTTAAACGAGAGGGAGTATTTCTTTTTATGATTGTGACACCAGGACGGGCCAAAAAAATAAATAAATAGATAAAGCAGCCTTCATCCGGGCATGTGCACGAAGAATACATAAAGTAAAGAGAAACAGAGATGGAGAGTGTAATGACTTGTCAGATGTGAAAGGATACTAAGAGATGTGTAATGAATATCCAAGAATATTCATTGTTGATGTAGACACAGAAAAAGAACCGTAACTGAAGGAATACTTAACACCGAACTGTCCTGGACAGTCCTATTTAAGTTCAAAAAACCTTCAACTATAGTATCGCAACGGGCGGCTGGTGCCATGACCCAACCTAGTACATATAATATTGCCATGATATAAAATCTTGGAAT
>JAXCGZ010011004.1:10000-11920 GCA_037179515.1 Halocaridina rubra
GAGAGAGAGAGGAGAGAGAGAGAGAGAGAGAGAGGAGAATATGACCCAAGGTCATATCGTATGCATTTTGACATAGCATTAATTTTATTTTTTTACCATTTCTATCATTATTATGGCTTCGTGTTCTACAGTTGATATTCAGGTATTATGCTTTTATATTTGCTACAATATATGGTCGTATTTTTTTTTCGCTTGCATTGCTGTTCCTTATTTGGTCTCTATTCACATGTACATTCGTTATTATTTATCTGTTTTTATTCTTTTATTTTCTCTTATTTTTTTCTCTGCTCTCGTGTATGCTACGATTCGATCATGGATATGCTAGAAAATATCTTAAATCTTCTTTTTCTTATTTTTATTCTTCCTTGCTTTTTTCCCCTGTTCTTATATTTAGCTTCAGGTGATCTACGCGTTTTGTATTTATTCTGTATATTTATGTATGTCTAGTTTTACTGTATTATTATTATTATTATTTTTTTTTTTGTCCTCAAGGGGATCAACGGATAACAATAATGGATGATTTTCCTTTGTCTTTAAATAGTAATTTGAATATTAGCTACTATTTACTCTGATTTCAGAGGTTGTATGAATTGGGACCCTTTGGGGCTGCTCGCGATTTTCAACCTTTGGGCCGCGAAACGGTCATTTTTCGTGAAGTGGTCGCACTTTAGAGTCAAGACATCTCATTTCAGTTATTATTCATATCAGTTATGAACATAGATATTAAATATTTTTTTCTACAATATTTACTTTTGAAATAATGAATAAAATAGGGTATTTTGGAATTTCCTTACCAATTTCTTGCCCTTTATTCAGTGTACCCTGAGTTGAGAAAACGCATCAAAATCCTTGCCCTAGGCATAGCAAAATTTTAGGTTTAGTAAATCAAATGCCAAGAAAGTAAAATAACTGAACTGAAAACCCTTTGGCACTTTCGACACAGCAATTTCTGATTTTGGAAGCTCGTTCCTGTATTAAGAAAATTCTTTTAGGTTACAGTGTTATGTCTATGTGTAAAGCTTTTGATATAAGTGAGGAGGGCCTGGATATCAACATGACAGAGGCAGGTGGAGGCGGCTTATCAAAAAAATTGATCTCGTGTAAAGACGAGCTAATAAAGCTGACGAAGAAGAGGAGGAGGAAAGAGAAGACAAGGAAGAAGAAGAAGAAGAAGAAGAAGAAGAAGAAGTCTATAAAGTTACCAACTTTGCTTTTTTATACATGATTAATACTTCAGTTTTCCCAAAAGGCCTATTTTGTGCAAGCAGAATCAGAATATTGTCGGTCGTACACAATTTCATTATGTAGAGGTTAAAGTTTCATTTATGTTCTTGTCTGTTTTTTCCAGTTTTTTTTTCATATATTTTTATTTTTTATTTTTAGATGATTAGACATCCTTCTTTTTTATTTCTCGTAGTGGGTAGTCAGGGAAGGTCATTGTATTTTTGGATTTTGGAGAATGAGTAATATCTAGGATGTTCTAGGATTGTTCATATTTACGAGACAGGTCATCTACCCTAACATTCTAACCTAACCTAACACAACACAACCCAGCCCAACCCATTCCAACTCAGCCTAACCAACCTAACAGTCCAACCCAACCCAACAAGTTAATGGGTTATTTTATTTTTGGGGGGATACACAGCTTCATAAGATTTTGTTTCCCTCAAAATTAGTGTGTGTATGTGTGGGTGTTTACATTGTTCCTTCTTTATTTTTAAGGTGAGATTGTTTTTTTTTTTTTTTTTACGATTCAGTCTTGCCACTATTAAATATTGAAGATTATATTTTTTATTATTGTATCAGACGAAAAATCAAAAATATATTTTTGTTCTTGAAAACACAAATATATATGTCTGTGTATGTTCGTGCAGATGTGTCAGAATTATCTATTTTTTTTTTTAAAGTCGTTATACAAAG
>JAXCGZ010011005.1:7500-11903 GCA_037179515.1 Halocaridina rubra
TTACATATCTATTTATTTACCTTGGCTGTCTCCCCCAATAGGGGAGTAGACACCATAAAAAAGAACCAATAAGGGGATTACTTTGCTCAATGGGCAATGACGAGGGAGCTAGCGACCATTCAGATGGCACTGCTGGAGTGCCACAGCCCATCCTCCCGGCTCTTCCACAATCTGCGTCGCTTCATAAATGCCAACTCCCCTACTGCCCCTACCACAGGGCTACCTCTGTAAGATGCAGCCCCGTGGTAACAGCAGATGCCCATCAGAGCTGCGTCACAATAGCTCGCCGCTCATTCCTATCCCTGGCACGCTCACTAGCTTCCCTCACATCCATCCTCCTATCATTCAGTTCTCTCCTTACTCCATCCATCCACCCAAACCTAGGCCTCCCTCTTGCATTTAACTAATCAACTCCCGCATTCATCACCTTTTTCAGCAACCTTTCATCATCAATCCTTTCCATATGGCCAAACCATCTCAGAACATTCCTATCTACTCTGGCTGCCAATTTTCTCCTCACACCTGTTCTTGCTCTCACCACTTCATTCCTAACTCTATCCAACCGAGATACACCAATCATACTCCTCAGGCATTTCATCTCAAACACATTAAGTTTCCGTCTCTCACTTACTTTCATATCCCATAACTCTGATCCATGCATCACAGTTGGAACAACCACTTTCTCATGCAAATCTTTCTTAAGATTCATTTCCAGCCCTCTATTCTTTATCACTCCTTTCAACGCACCAAACACTTTACATCCTTCATTCACTCTGTGACACACATCTGCTTCCACTCCACCATTTGCAGCTATAACCAAGCCTAAATACATAAACTGATCAACTTCCTCAAATGTCTCTCCATTCAACATAGCATTCAATCCAGCACCATCCTCATTTCCTGTACACCTCATAACCTTACTCTTTCCCACATTCACTCGCAGCTTCCTTCTTTCACACACCATTCCAAATTTAAGTGACCTTTGATATACATTTCATATTCCTTCCCTAAACCAAATAAAAAGCGATTTCATCTGATTCGGATATTAAAGAATTCACTGGTAAGTGTTTGACATTAATGTGCTAACTTATTCATTTCGTTCTTAAACTCCGAGTATATACAATGTAAGAGTACGAAAACAGCATTGAAATATAAATATTGTTTTATGAGAATGGAGCTACATGGCTAAACTAACAAGCATATATTTCAGATATGAACAATTACTTCAATCGATATTTTGCAATAATTTTGTCTTGCTAATTGGCTAGATATGTATATAGAATATGGGGTTGCCTACGTTAATAAAAGCTAAAGGGAATAGGAGAGAAAGACCAAAAAGGTATTGGATAAAAAAAAAACTTGAATATATGAAATGAATTGACGCAGCAGCTCTCATTCCATCCCTTTGATTTCTATTAATCCTATACCTTTCTTTTCACTTTGATGTCGAAACCATATGATAAGCAATATTATATTTTTTCTTTTTTACTCAGAGGTTTATTGACTTTATTACTACATATATTCGAATTAATGAACATCTGTCACTGAATATTCTTTTGCAATAAAATTACTGTGATCAAGAGAACTTTACCATCACTGTTTCCAGAATAGGTTCATCAACATTCATTATTTAAAAATAATTTACCAAATATTTCAACATATAATGAAACTGCTCCAAGTAGTTCAGAAGAGTGGAAATTACTCAGAAAATGTGATGTAAGAACTACAAAACCCAAAAAAGGGATATTATAGTAACTTTGACTAAAAAAAATAAAAACTCTAATGGACTTTTCAATATAAATTCCACAGATTTTAATTATCATTATCTTTCTGTATTGGAAAATATCCATTGAAAACTTCTGAAGCTGTCAAAGAAGTTTGTGGAAAAGTTTGAAAATCAAAAGGACATTCGTAAATTTGTTTAGACGGCGACTCATGGAATACTTTATGCCTGAACAGCATAAAGCAAGGAAAGCTTTTAAAGATCGGCAGTTATTTAAAAATTGCCACACATACACACACACACCCATATATATATATATATATATATATATATATATATATATATATATATATATCTGTGTGTGTGTGTGTGTGTGTGTGTGTGTGTGTGTGTGTGTGTGTGTGTAGATAGATAGATAGATAGATAGATAGATAGATAGATAGATAGATAGATGTGTATATGTGTGTGTGTGTGTGTGTGTGTGTGTGTGTGTGTGCTTGTGTGTGTGTGTGCGTGCGCTCGTGCATGTGTGTGTGTATGTTGGGCAATGATAGAGGAACTTAAATATTTGTATACTTCATTTATTCATTGATTAAAGCATAAATAAACAAACAAATAAATGCATGTAAATAAGTATACAAGTGCACATGAAGTGCACATGGTTTCCTGCATGCACGCATGTTTGTATGTAAAAAAATATAAAACATTTAATCAACCAAGATCAACAGGCATAGTCATATCAGCTAGCACGTTCTTATGCAACATGGAAATTGCGATATATATATATATATATATATATATATATATATATATATATATATATATATATATATATAGGTGTGTGTGTGTGTGTGTGTGTGTGTGTGGTGTGTGTGGCGTGTGTGTGTGTGTGTGTGTGTGTGTGTGTGTGTGTGTGTGTGTGTGTGTGTGTGTGTGTGTGTGGGGTGTGTGGGTGTGGTGTGTGTGTGTGGGGTGTGTGTGTGTGTGTGTGTGTGTGTGTGTGTGTGTGTGTGTGTGTGTGTGTGTGTGGGTGGGTGTCCTATGTGATTACCTAATTGTGTTTACGGGAAAGAGCCCAAAGCTCGTATCTTCCCGTCTCCTGATCGGTTCCATTTTATACTTAGTGATACTTATCATACCTGTCCTTAAAACTATGGATTGAGATAGCATTAACTACCTCCTCGCTTAGCGAATTCCAATTATCAACTACTCTTACACTGAAAAAGTATTTCCTTACATCCTGCAAAGAAGTTTTCTTACGAAGCTTCAAACTATGACCTCTAGTTCTAGAGCCAGCCATATCAAAATATCGATCCCTATCCACTCTATCATAACCATGAAGGAATTTAAAGACTGTCACCATATCCCCCCTCACTCTTCTAGCTTCGAGTGATGGCTAAGTCTAATTCCCTCAGCCTCTCATCATAACTGAGATTGCGTATTTCTGGCACCAGTTTCGTGGCATGTCTTTGAACTTTTTCAAGCTTAGCTATGTGCTTTTTCAAGTGCGGATTCCAAAAGGGGGCTGCATATTCGAGTTTTGGCCTCACATAGGTTACATAAATATTTCTGAACATTTCCTTGTCCATGTGCCTGAAGGCTACCCTTACATTTGATAAGAATGCATATGCTGCCCTTACTATGCCATTTATATGTATTTCTGGAGACAAATCTGCCAGTATGTTTACTCCTAGATCTCTCTCATTTTCTGTCTCTTGAAGTTGTACTCCAGCCACCGAGTAGTCAAGCTTGGGCCTTCTTGCACTTGTACCCATTCTCATTACCTTACATTTTGAAGTATTGAATTTCATTAGCCACTTTTCTGACCACTCACGCAGATTCTTTAGATCCTCCTGAAGTTCTCTACCATTGTTCTCGTTTTTTACTTTCTTCACAATCTTTGCATCATCTGCAAACATATTCATGAATGAATTTACAGACTCTGGTAGGTCATTTACATAGACAAGGAACAAAAGTGGCCCTAAAACTGATCCCTGTGGAACTCCACTACTAACTCTTCTCCATTCAGACACTGAGTGTCTTACTCTAACCCTCTGTTCCCTTCCTTCTAAGTAAGTTTTTTATCCATTCCAAAACATTTCCACCTATTCTAGCCATTGATTGCAGCTTCCTAATAAGTCTCCCATGTGGAACAGTGTCAAACGCTTTCTGGAAGTCTAGGAATATGCAATCTGCCCAGCCCTCTCTTTCCTGTAAGATTTGGCTTACCTCATCATAAAATTCTAATAAGTTTGTTACTGTTGATCTACCTTCTCTGAAGCCATGTTGCCTCACTGACAAAAAGTTGAAGGATTCCAAGTGAAGAGAGATATGTTTCCTTAGTAGTTTCTCCATAACTTTGCAAACTATGCTGGTCAAGGAAACTGGTCTATAGTTCAGAGCCGTATCCCTCCTTCCCTTTTTGAAGATAGGTATCACATTTGCTTGTTTCCAGCATCTTGGAATCTCCCCCGACTCCAGTGACTCCTTAAATATGATACTTAGTGCCACTGATATTGTGTTTGCGCATTTTTTAAGCACATGAGGGGATATGTCATCAGGACCTGTAGCTTTATGAACACCTAAATCCATCAGCGCTTTGCATGCCTCTGTGGCTGTAAGGTTGATATATGTGTGCGTATGTATGTGTGTGTATGTGTCTGTGTGTGTATATTTATGT
>JAXCGZ010011006.1:5000-11859 GCA_037179515.1 Halocaridina rubra
TCGCTGTACAGCTCAGATTCGAAGGTCTAAGGCTTCCTTTATTAGAAGGAAAGTTGATGACCTTAACTCCTCTCCCACTGACAAATGCTTCTGGTCCTTAGCCAAAAACCTCTCAAAAAACTTCTGTAACTCAAGCTTTCCCCCTCTCATTCGTTCTGATGGTTCTATAGCTTGCTCTCCCACTGACAAAGCCACTCTCTTTGGCTCTCATTTTTCTGCCAACTCTTCTATCAACGATTCCAGCGCACCTGTTCCTCAGTCTTTTCCCCTCTCTAACCCTATGCCCTCCCTTATCCTTTCTTCACGCAAAGTTCATAAGGTTCTTCGCTCACTAAAGACAAACAAGGCATCTGGTCCTGATGGTATCCCTGCAAGGTTCCTTAAGGAGTTTGCAGACGAACTGGCTCCCTTGCTTTGCCGTCTTTTTCGCCTCATTCTGTCAACCAGTATCTATCCTTCATCTTGGAAGCATGCTCTAGTTCAACCTGTTCCTAAGAAGGGTGACCGCTCTATTCCTTCTAACTACCGACCTATTGCTCTCACCTCTTCTATTGCTAAAGTTTTTGAAACTTTGCTCAATGCTCACTTCTTGAAACGCCTTGAATCTAACTCATTTATCTCCGATCACCAGTACGGCTTCCGAAAGGCAAGATCCACTGGTGATCTCCTGTCATATCTTACTCATGTATGGTCATCTTCTCTGAGGAACTATGGGGAATCCTTTGTCATCACCCTTGATATCTCTAAGGCTTTTGACAGAGTCTGGCACAAGGCTCTGTTGGCCAAACTCCCTGCCTATGGCTTTACCCCTTCTTTCTGTTCTCTGATTTCCAGTTTTCTTACTGACCGTTCTATATCTGTAGTTGTTGATGGCGCGACATCTAGCCCTTTCTCTGTTTCCAGTGGTGTTCCACAGGGCTCTGTTCTTTCACCTACTCTCTTCCTTCTCTTCATCAACGATCTTCTACAATCCCCATCTTCCTCTCTTCTTCATGCCTTTGCCGATGATTCTACCCTTCACTTTTCCTCTGCCTTTTCTTCACAACCTTCATCTGTTACTCGTAACCAATCTCGTATCACTCTTTCTTCTACTCTTAACTCCGATTTGCAGAGAGTATCTGAATGGGGCACTCAAAATTTAGTTAAATTCAATGCCTCCAAGACACACTTTCTGGCTATCTCTTTATCTTCTTCTCCTCCTGATAACCCTATTGTCTTCGAAACTAATGAAATTTACCCTCTTAACTCTATCAATATATTAGGAATCCATATAGCCTCTAACTTGTCTTGGAGGAATCACATAATCCAAATTTCTAAATCTTCATCCAAAAAATTGGGGGTTTTGTTTCGTTTTCGTTATTACTTTTCCTCATTGCAGTTACCTAAAATTTACAAAGGTCTTATCCGCCCCTGCTTAGAATACTGCTCACACATCTGGGGTGCTTCTTCCTTTACTTATCTTCTTGATAGGGTTGAATCTAAGGCAGTCAGACTCATTAATGATCCTTCTCTTACTTCTAACCTGGATTCTCTCTCTCTTCGCCGTAAGGTATCTTCCCTTTCGCTTTTCTATCGCTACTACTTCCATCGCTGCTCTGATGAGTTGGCGAGTTGCATCCCTCCTCCACTGCCGAGGCCGCGTAACACTCGCCAAGCGGCCTCATCTCACAGGTACTGTGTGGAGATTTGTAGCTCGCGGATTGGTCGGTGCAGCGACTGCTTCTTCCCATCTACCTCCAGACTCTGGAACTCTCTTCCTCCTTCTGTCTTTCCTAATTCTTATGACCTTTCATCCTTCAAAAAGCAAATCTATCGTCATCTCAGAGCCTAGTCCTCCATATCTCTGGGTCCTCTTTACTTTGACTGTTTTTTTCTGTCTGTCGTTTTCCTTTGTGTGACATTACTTCATCTCTGCCTTGCCCTTAACCTTTTTCTTTTCCTTCGTCTTGGTATTTTCTCGTGCCCGGGCCTTTGTTGATGAGGGCAGTTTCTGCCTGTCCCCGGTGTCACACTCTTAAAAATAAAAAAAAATAATAATAATAATTTTGTGCAAAGAACAAACAGAGCTTTGGTATCTTCCTGCTTTCTAGCAAATGCAATAGATACAAGGTATCAAGGTAGGTTTCTGACTCCCAACCAACGAAACACTGCAGAGCAGTATGTTTATGAATGTTATCCATATTTTCCTCCAACATTCATGTCATTCTATGGAAGAAATGCACCATTCAAAGAGCTTCATTTTGATAAAAATGTTGTGGCATCCTTCTTCCCCCTTCCATTGTAGAAGTATTTTGAGAATGATTTAAAAGAAAATGCAATAGATGTAGCTGAACAGATTTTGAGAGAACTTTTCATCAAATGGTTTTATACAGTCTAAGGTCAGGAATCGATTAGGTAAGGAAAAGGTATCTAAGCTAGTGACTTCATAGGCATTTCAATTAACAATGTTTTAACAACTGCAGTTTTTTCCAGACGCTGAAAACAGAGAAGTACATGGTTCCTTATGTTTTGTGCATTCAAAGGTCAAGAAAAGATATCAAATCTGGAGATTGTTCGTAAGCATTTCTGCTGAGCATAATTTAAATATTAGTGCCTTTTGTTATTTAAACAATTATAAATTTGACAATGAAGTAAGTTTTAACAATTGCAGCTTCTTTTCCAGAAGATGATTAGTTCGTATTTACTTAAGTTTTGAGCATTCCAAGGTCAATAAAGGGATCTAAACTGGAGATTTAAGTATTCCTCCTAAACAGAGATTCTTTTGGAGGACGAAAATTTTATAATAAGTACAGGCTTACTTATGTTGTACAGTCCGTTTTGATATAGAGCTTTTTAGCAATAGACCTAATGATTATTTCTTTCATTAATACACGTCATAGGAAGTACTGTAGTTATTAGTTGTTAATCTGCTCACCTTTGTAAGGGAGTATTGCAGTCAGAGGAGTAAAAAATTTAAAGTGCTGATTTAAATAAATAATTGAATTATGATTTTTTTTCCAACCCTGATTTTAATGACAAAAGTTGCTTTACTTATAATACTGCCTTATACCTGCATTATAGGTTTGGTTTCGGTTTTACATCACGAACTCCCTTTTCAACTAAGGGCTAGGACGGTTGCCTTCTTGCGAAGGACTTGTTTTGGCAGATGGAATCGTTACCCTGAGTGTATGCCCTTACTAAGCTCAGTCCTTGACGGGGCGCGAACCCTCGACCTGTTGCCTCAGTCACAGATGCTACCATTTTGCCACGGAGACCACTTATACCTGCATTATAGAGTTACTCTTAATATTCACATTGATAATATTGTCTGAAAAGATAAATATTTCATAACGTCCTGAAAAAATAAAATATACTTTACTTTTCTCTCTATACTGTACTTACTTTAAGTGGCTTTAAACCCAACTTGGCCCTAATCTTGTTTGTTTCTTCAATAGACAGAGACACTTCTCCTCCCCCTCCCCCACCTCCAAAATCACCAGCTGAAGACAGAGAAGGGGGTGGAGGAGGCAGAGGTGGTGTCGAAGAATGTTTCTCAGCTTTGGTTGTAACTTGTGCATGGGAGTAAGCATGACCTACAAGGGAAAAAACAAAATATTTTAAATTTGTTCTCCTGCACAATGCCTTCTCCCACTACAGTCTGCAGAATACATAACTAAGGAAGAACACTGCACAACAATTAAGTATCAAATACATAACATAAATCACAACACACGCACACACACACACACACATATATATATATATATATATATATATATATATATATATATATATATATATATATATATATATATATATATATATATATATATATATATATATATATATATATATATATATATATATATATATATATATATATATATATATATATATATATATATATATATATATATATATATATATATATATATACATACAGTGTTCCCCCGGTTATTCATGTTTCTTGGTTCGCGTTCTCACTGCATCGCAGTTTTTTTTGGCTATGTGTGTGTGTGTGTGTGTGTGTGTGTGTGTGTGTGTGTGTGTGTGTGTGTGTGTGTGTGTGTGTGTGTGATTACCTAATTGTGATTACCTAATTGTGTTTACGGGAAAGAGCCCAAAGCTCGTATCTTCCCGTCTCCTGATCGGTTCCATTTTTAGACTTAGTGATACTTATCATACCTGTCCTTAAAACTATGGATTGAGGTAGCATTAACTACCTCCTCGCTTAGCCAATTCCAATTATCAACTACTCTTACACTGAAAAAGTATTTCCTAACATCCTGCAAACAAGTTTTCTTCCGAAGCTTTAAACTATGACCTCTAGTTCTAGAGCCAGCCATATCGAAATATCGATCCCTATCCACTCTATCATAACCATGAAGGAATTTAAAGACTGTCACCATATCCCCCCTTACTCTTCTAGCTTCGAGTGATGGCAAGTCTAATTCCCTCAGCCTCTCATCATAACCGAGATTGCGTATTTCTGGCACCAGTTTCGTGGCATGTCTTTGAACTTTTTCAAGCTTAGCTATGTGCTTTTTCAAGTGCGGATTCCAAAAGGGGGCTGCATATTCGAGTTTTGGCCTCACATAGGTTACATAAATATTTCTGAACATTTCCTTGTCCATGTGCCTGAAGGCTACCCTTACATTTGATAAGAATGCATATGCTGCCCTTACTACGCCATTTATATGTATTTCTGGAGACAAATCTGCCAGTATGTTTACTCCTAGATCTCTCTCATTTTCTGTCTCTTGAAGTTGTACTCCAGCCACCGAGTAGTCAAGCTTGGGCCTTCTTGCACTTGTACCCATTCTCATTACCTTACATTTTGAGGTATTGAATTTCATTAGCCACTTTTCTGACCACTCATGAAGATTATTTAGATCCTCCTGAAGTTCTCTACCATTGTTCTCGTTTTTTACTTTCTTCACAATCTTTGCATCATCTGCAAACATATTCATGAATGAATTTACAGACTCTGGTAGGTCATTTACATATACAAGGAACAAAAGTGGCCCTAAAACTGAACCCTGTGGGACTCCACTACTAACTCTTCTCCATTCAGACACTGAGTGTCTTACTCTAACCCTCTGTTCCCTTCCTTCTAAGTAAGTTTTTATCCATTCCAAGACATTTCCACCTATTCTAGCCATTGATTGCAGCTTCTTAATAAGTCTCCCATGTGGAACAGTGTCAAACGCTTTCTGGAAGTCTAGGAATATGCAATCTGCCCAGCCCTCTCTTTCCTGTAATGTGTGTGTGTGTGTGTGTGTGTGTGTGTGTGTGTGTGTGTGATTACCTAATTGTGATTACCTAATTGTGTTTACGGGAAAGAGCCCAAAGCTCGTATCTTCCCGTCTCCTGATCGGTTCCATTTTTAGACTTAGTGATACTTATCATACCTGTCTTTAAAACTATGGATTGAGATAGCATTAACTACCTCCTCGCTTAGCCAATTCCAATTATCAACTACTCTTACACTGAAAAAGTATTTCCTTACATCCTGCAAACAAGTTTTCTTACGAAGCTTCAAACTATGACCTCTAGTTCTAGAGCCAGCCATATCGAAATATCGATCCCTATCCACTCTATCATAACCATGAAGGAATTTAAAGACTGTCACCATATCCCCCCTTACTCTTCTAGCTTCGAGTGATGGCAAGTCTAATTCCCTCAGCCTCTCATCATAACCGAGATTGCGTATTTCTGGCACCAGTTTCGTGGCATGTCTTTGAACTTTTTCAAGCTTAGCTATGTGCTTTTTCAAGTGCGGATTCCAAAAGGGGGCTGCATATTCGAGTTTTGGCCTCACATAGGTTACATAAATATTTCTGAACATTTCCTTGTCCATGTGCCTGAAGGCTACCCTTACATTTGATAAGAATGCATATGCTGCCCTTACTACGCCATTTATATGTATTTCTGGAGACAAATCTGCCAGTATGTTTACTCCTAGATCTCTCTCATTTTCTGTCTCTTGAAGTTGTACTCCAGCCACCGAGTAGTCAAGCTTGGGCCTTCTTGCACTTGTACCCATTCTCATTACCTTACATTTTGAGGTATTGAATTTCATTAGCCACTTTTCTGACCACTCATGCAGATTATTTAGATCCTCCTGAAGTTCTCTACCATTGTTCTCGTTTTTTACTTTCTTCACAATCTTTGCATCATCTGCAAACATATTCATGAATGAATTTACACACTCTGGTAGGTCATTTACATATACAAGGAACAAAAGTGGCCCTAAAACTGAACCCTGTGGAACTCCACTACTAACTCTTCTCCATTCAGACACTGAGTGTCTTACTCTAACCCTCTGTTCCCTTCCTTCTAAGTAAGTTTTTATCCATTCCAAGACATTTCCACCTATTCTAGCCATTGATTGCAGCTTCCTAATAAGTCTCCCATGTGGAACAGTGTCAAACGCTTTCTGGAAGTCTAGGAATATGCAATCTGCCCAGCCCTCTCTTTCCTGTAAGATTTGGCTTACCTCATCATAAAATTCTAATAAGTTTGTTACTGTTGATCTTCCTTCTCTGAAGCCATGTTGCCTCACTGACAAAAAGTTGAAGGATTCCAAGTGAAGAGAGATATGTTTCCTTAGTAGTTTCTCCATAAGTTTGCAAACTATGCTGGTCAAGGAAACTGGTCTATAGTTCAGAGCCGTATCCCTCCTTCCCTTTTTGAAGATAGGTATCACATTTGCTTGTTTCCAGCATCTTGGAATCTCCCCCGACTCCAGTGACTCCTTAAATATGATACTTAGTGCCAATGATATTGTGTTTGCGTATTTTTTAAGCACATGAGGGGATATGTCATCAGGACCTGTAGCTTTATGAACATCTAAATCCATCAGTGCCTTGCATACCTC
>JAXCGZ010011007.1:0-11829 GCA_037179515.1 Halocaridina rubra
TCTTTCTGTCCTTTCCCCAACAAAAGGACGATGGGACTCGATTCACTTTCCTCACTGACAGAAGTTAACACTATCTTCACATTTTAACCAGTATGTGATAGAACACAAAGGATTTATTCTTATAAGTAGTGTTAACAGATTACCCTTAACTCATCCATGGGTTAATCCTCTTATTTTTACTATCTCAGTAACTATACATGAGGACATGTGCACGCAGGAACTCACAGAGTGCACGAGTCATCTATAAAGCGAATTTTTCATTGTGCCAATAAATATACATGGGAATATGTGCTCTCAGGCACTCCAGTAACTATACATGAGGACATGTGCACGCAGGAACTCACAGAGTGCACAAGTTATCTATAAAGCGAATTTTTCATTGTGCCAATAAATATACATGGGAATATGTGCTCTCAGGCACTCCAGCTGATCCTTGACCCCTTACCCTGTGGGTGATCTAAGCAGGGTGATGGGAGGGGGGAATATTGGCACCCTTTTACCCCCCAAGGGGCTGAGAGGAATGGTCGAGGTATATTAGCTTCAGGTGAATGTGTGTGCTTTAACTCGGCCAATCCCTTACATGACTATGACTCATGCATTGATTATTGATTTAATGGATTTTTTGGTTTTACTTACAAATAATTATAAATTATATTTTCATTGTCTTCTGTCAAAATTAACTTTTTCAAATCAGTTCATCTAAGTGTAATGTGAATACAGTGACACCTGAATATCGAAAGAATATGATGATGAAATAATAATAATCTAATAAAAACGCTGACCCGATACCCACTTTTTTCACTCTATTGTTACAGTAGCATAAGGGTCAGGTTTTATAAAAGTTATTTTTGCATAACATTCATAAAGTCTATCATTTCCACGCTTATTCCCAACAACCAATTCATACCTCTATCTCATTCATCTTTTTGACAGGCTAACTTACATACTCACTCACTCACTTATTCACTCACTCATTATGAATTTTTTTTACTCTATGCATACATAAGAATGCACTCAATATACATATGCATCCACTTTCTCATCTGTTTGACGGGTTAACACACTCATTCACTCATGAATTTCTTACAATCTGCATACACATGAATGCACCCCATATGCACCCAGTGTGCACATGCATTCACTCTTCTGTGCTTGTCGAATTCGTTAAACAATTAAAACTTGCATTTATATGCCATATCTGAGAGAGAAATCCTTTCCGGAAATAACTATTTTAATTCGCAATACAACAGTGACCGTCTACTAACTATTCATAGAAATTTACAGCATTCCAGTATTCAAGTATTCCAGTATTCCCACACAGTTATCTCAATATTGAAAAATTGATATTATAAAATCAGTTACTGAAAAAGAGACGTGCAGTCATCTGACCTCTCGATAGTTACGTCCATATTTTAGATATATAGGAGTCCAATTTTCAGAAACATTTTGTTAACAAACCAGAAAAAAGCCTGTCCCTCTCTTTTAAAATCTTTCTACAGTTAATTTTCGTCTATCCCCCTCCACAACCCTCCAATGCCATTCCTATCCTCTCCTGCATTGGCACCATGAAAGTGGCACTTGGTGCCATCACGTTTCCCCCACTCCTCTTCCCTCCCAATCCTGTGTACGTGGCTCATTGGATACTAAAAAGGACTTCGACTCAGAAAGTTACTTCTAGTATATTCCAGCTCCCAGGGACATACTAGAAGCAGTATGGGAATATACTGGCTCCAGTTTGTCCCTGGTACCCTTGGCGTTAGGTCACTGTCTTTACCACTTATCTCAATTTGGGATAAGCTGTAAAGAAAATACTGACTAACCTGAAAAAAAAAGAAGAAAAAAAAAGAGGCTGTTGAAGAGTCAAAATATTACTCTTAATTAATAATTGCAGAGTGCTCATCTGCTATCAATACATGTAACCCATACTAATATTACTCTTACTTAATAATCGCAGAGTGCTCTTCTGCCATCAGTCAATTATTACACTATATTTTATTATTAATTACTTGCTACGATATTTAAAATGAATTGCAAATTCTATTAATATTTTATATATACATAACCAAATAGACTGTAATGTTTATCAAATGCAATATCACTGGGAGTGTCCATATGCACGTCCCCATGTACAGTTATCTGAATAAAGAAAAAAAAATGCCAATATGTCATCACCCTGTCTCATTTTTTTACGTGTGACATCAGGACAGGCAAATATATAAACTGCCCTAATCGGGAATGGGCACGAAGAAAATAAAATAATGAGTAACAAAGATGGAGAGTGTTGTGACTTGTCAGATGTGAAGGGATAATAAGAGATGTGAAACGAATATCCAAGAATATTCGGTGTTGATGTAGGCATAGAAAAAGAATCGTAACTGAAAAAAGACTTAACTTCAAACTGTCCTAGACAGTCCTCTTTCAAGTAAAAAAAAATAAATACTTCAGCTGTAGTATTGCAACATGCGGCTAATGTCATGGGACAACCTACTACATGAAGTTGCGATTCTAATAATTTCAACATATATATTTTTGAAAACAATACTTGATAATGAAATGCAAGAAGATCTACAGCTGTAAAGTATTTCACAAAAACACAACATTTGCTCCATACAACACGTAAAATGCTAACAAGTGACTGTGAAAGAATAGATGCACGCATATAACTAGTTACAGACATGTGTGGGAGGTGACCTAAGAACGAGCAGGAACAAGGCCCCCAGAATACTCCAAATGTGGTCTATGTGGCAAATAAGGAAATAATGTGGGAGGTGACCTAACAATATGCAGGAACAATGCCCCCAGAATACTCCAAATGTGGTCTATGTGGCAAATAAGGAAATAATGTGGGAGGTGACCTAAGAAAAAGCAAGAACAATGCCCCCAGAATACTCCAAATGTGGTCTATGTGGCAAATAAGGAAATAATGTGGCAGGTGACCTAACAATATGCAGGAACAATGCCCCCAGAATACTCCAAATGTGGTCTATGTGGCAAATAAGGAAATAATGTGGGAGGTGACCTAAGAAAAAGCAGGAACAATGCCCCCAAAATACTCCAAATGTGGTCTATGTGGCAAATAAGGAAATAATGTGGCAGGTGACCTAACAATATGCAGGAACAGTGCCCCCAAAATACTCCAAATGTGGTCTATGTGGCAAATAAGGAAATAATGTGGCAGGTGACCTAACAATATGCAGGAACAATGCCCCCAAAATACTCCAAATGTGGTCTATGTGGCAATTAAGGAAATATTACACTGGTACACAATATTGCAGACTTTACTTAATTTACATGAGTTTAGACCTAGATTGAACCATTTTGAACTTTGCAAGTATTTATGTGGTACTGACAACTTAAATTTTGTTCTATGTATATATCCGGCATAAAAGATGTGAATACATTTACATCTCTATATTTTGTGAGTAGTCTCCGTGGCAAAATGGTAGTGTCCGCGACTCTGAGGCGGCAGGTCGAGGGTTCGCGCCCCATCACGGACTGAGGTTATTAAGGGCATACACTCAGGGTAACGATTACATCTGCCAAAACAAGTTCTTCGCAGGAAGGCAACTGTCCTAGCCCTTAGTTGAAAAGGGAGTTCGTGACGTAAAACCGAAACCAAACCAATCTCTATATTTTGTGAAATTGTAAATTATATGGGTGAGTGTAATAATAACCTTCCTTTGCAAGAGGGCAACCGACCTAGCCCTTGGTAGAAAAAGGAAGTCCGTGACGTAAAACTGGAACAAATAAACAAACGAAGCATGCAGATCTGGGAGGGCCTGTGGGCATATGACACCATGTGATGTCTTTAGATCCAAAAAAATAATATTTCTCTCTCTCTCTCTCTCTCTCTCTCTCTCTCTCTCTCTCTCTCTCTCTCTCTCTCTCTCTCTCTCTCTAGTCGCATACAATTTCATGCCATCTCTTGGAATGCCTTTGGAATTAGACACTCTCCTAAACTCACTGCACTTAGAGCCTATGTTTATCGTCATCATCCGCAGGTTATTTTCATACAAGAGGCTTTTCCTGGTGGTGCACCACCAGGGGAGGAGGCTCCTATGCTCACAGGGTATGTTTCATATGTGCATTATACCAGAAGAGGACTCATTACCTACATTCATTCCTCCATACCTCACATGCTCCTTGGTTCTTCTGCACAAGTTGATATGACCTTTCAGCTCTTTGAAATCACTGTTGGGAATGGTACTCTTCGATTGTGCAATGTCTACTCTGCCCCAGGTGTGATTAATCTACCAGCCCTTCCAATACCTACAGACAGTGGAATGATCTACATGGGGGATTTTAACGCCAGACACCCCGCCCTTGGTGACTCATCTCTCACTCCCAATCGCGGTGGCAAGCCTCTGCTCGACTACATCCGCCGCTACCGCCTCACCCGCTGGGATACTGGTGGTGCCACACACGCTCGTGGGGGTACTGTAGATCACATTCTCACAACTGGCCTTGTGGAACCTAATGTCTCCTGCTCTTCTATCCCTTCTCTCTTCTCTGACCATGTTGCCCTTAGCCTGAAATACTCCATACATCAGACTCCAGCTACCCTCTCCCATCACCGCACCCGCATCTCTATCCCTCCCAAATACTGTCCCACTTATATTTCCTTTATCTCTCACCTCCTTCCCACTTTTGATCTCCTTTCTCCAGACAGCTTATACAACTCACTGGTGGATTCTACACATGACTTCTACACGCATTATGTTCTCAGACCACACGTTCCACGTCGCCCTGAGGCCCATTCCTGGACTTTGGATCAGCGTATTGCCCAGGCGGAAAGGACAGCTGTGGATGCTGGACTCTCCTTTCAAAGACAGCCCACCCCTGACCACCTGCACCAATATCAGTTGGCGAGGGATGATCTAGTTGCCCTGCAGAAGTGTGTGCACACTGAGTATTGGCAGAAATTTACGGATAGTATTAACCATCAGACTAGCGCTGGGACTATGTGGCATCTTATAAGGAAGGCTGTCAAGAAGAAACCCACCTGTGCTCTACTCCACAGTCCACTTGAGTACGCTCAGGACCTCATTACTACCTGGTCAGCACAGTCACAAACTTGCAACCTTCCCGGGAACGTTCAAGAGGCACTCTCCACCCACCGCAGTGTTCGTAACCTCCGCCTAATGGGTGCATTACTACAGACGGATGAAGAGGATGACATCCCATTCACAGAGGATGAACTACGACGTGCTCTTGCTAGGATTAAGGCTACTGCCCCTGGGGAGGATGGTCTTACATATCAAGTTCTCCATCTTCTTCAGAAAGTTCCTGGTAACCCCCTACTGCGCCTCTTCAATCTTTGCTTTTGCTTGGGGCATGTGCCCTCTGCCTGGACCAGAAGCACTATTATTCCTCTACCAAAACCTGGAACCGACAAATTTAGGCCTATCTCCCTCACCTCCTGCTTCAGCAAAGTGTTTGAACGCATCCTTCTTGCCCAGCTCATGCACCGTCTACAGGATAAACTCTCCCCCAGTCTTTATGGTTTCCTCCCACAACGGAGCACACATCACTGCCTCGCTGAACTCTACACCCGTCTTTCTCCCACCAGTGTGGTCGCCTTCCTGGACCTCAAATCTGCCTTCGATATAGCCAACAAGGAAATTATTCTTGACCAGCTGGTGGACTTTGGAGTTCGGGGGAACATACTGAAATGGATACGGGGATATCTCTGCAACAGAACATCAAGCGTCCTTTTTAAAGGGTCGTATAGCTCCTATGAACGGTTTGAACTGGGTACTCCTCAGGGGGGTGTGCTAAGTCCTTTTCTATTCAATATCCTTATGCATCGTCTACTCTCCCTCCTTCCTGTCATCCCCGGTACTACAGTTACCTGCTATGCGGACGACATATGCATCCACACGACCTCAACTCACGACCTCCAGCACATGCTCCATGACTTCTACGTGTCTGCTACCTCCTGTGGCCTTATTATCTCCCCAGAAAAAAGCAGGATTTTTACTTCACGCAACTGCAGAGCACTGCCCGCATTCGCCATGGGTGGTAATGTCATCCCTCACTGCACACAGTACACGTATTTAGGTGCACCTGTCCGGATCACCCCAGCTATACCTGCTCGTCAACGAATTCATCCCTTTGTGAAGAGCCTTCTTGACCGTCTGGAGCCCCGCTTTGCACCTGTCAAGTGGCTTGCCAACAATGCTGCAGGAGTCTCCATCCCAGTGGCGAGGACCCTCTACATCCTACTACTTCGGTCAGTGGTTGACTATCTGTCTCCTGCCTTGTGTCAACTTCCTAAACCAGCTCTCGAGCCACTTGAAAAGTTCCAGAATCGAGTCATGAGATTTATCTTGGGATGTTCTCTCTCTACCCGTATTGTGAGTATGCAGTTGGAGCTCAACTTACCCCCTCTTGTGGAGAGGATTTATGCCAATGTGTCCTATTTTACTGTCAAGTGTCTTCACTACCCCTTTCTTGCTCCGTACTTCTCTGCTGTCATGAGGACGTCCCTTGATCCAGACGCACCCAGGCTCCCACTTCGAGCAGGAGGTCATAACCTTATCAGGGTGGTGAGTGACATTCTCCGTGGCCTTGACATCGACCTGCCAGTGCAGGCGGCTGTCCCAGATTTACCACCCTGGCGTGTCCCCCTCCCCGCTGTCACATATACACCGACCTCGAAGGATGTCTATCCCCCCTTGCAGAGACAGTTAGCTCTGGAGACTATCGCTGATGTATCCACGTCTGTCCCTGCAGCACACCACGTCTATGTTGATGGTTCTGTGCAAGCAGATGGGAGGGCGGCATGTGCTGTGTTTTCCCCCACCATGGAGCCGCCTGTGCCGGCTGATTCATGGATTGGCCGTAGACTACCCACCTCGTCGAGCTCCACCTACTGTGAACTGAATGCCATCTTGGATGCCGTGACTCTCCTTGTTCGACGACGAGTGAATGGGGTAATAATTTGTGACTCCCAATCGGCCCTACAAGCCCTATCCTCGCCAAGACCTATCTGTGGCCGTACTGTGGGAAATATACTATGTCGCCTCGCAGCCGCTCGGGATGCTTCTCTTGTTGTGTCTTTTTTGTGGACGCCATCCCACATTGGGCTGACTGGCAACGACACAGCGGATCGTCTTGCCAAGGCGGCCTGTATGCTGGATGGGCATGCTGTGGACGCTGAGCCCTCCCTCCGATGCCTACGTAACATCATCTACTCAGCTGGGTTTGCCATGACGGTCCAGCGCAGGGACACGGAGAGGGCCAACAGTGTGTCCATACAGCACCATGATCACTTCCTTCACAGTCGCTACAAGTATCGCAGACGCGGGTTAATGGTGCGGAAAAACAATGTAGTTAGTGCTCGGCTCAGAATGGGGTATCGGCCTTTATGGCAGGTCTCCCAGACTCTAGATATGCCACAGTACACCTCCTGTAAATTATGTGACCGAACTAATGCTAACACTCTTGACCACTATTGTCTTCAGTGCCCCGCAGTGAGAGATGTTTTACCACGAGGTCAGAACTTAATACAGATCTGCTCATTTTTACTTAATGATGACAACCTTGATGTTATTCTTGCTCGTTTTCCTCACTTTGGTGGCCATTAATTATATTGAATTATACATATATTTTCTGTATGTTGCTATATAATTCTGTTTGTGCATTCTGCGTTTCTCTGAGCTTTACTTTTGCATATAATGTACTCTGTGCTGCCATTCTGTGAGTTGTGTGTTAGTATGCAGCAATGTTTTATCAATATGTACACCTCCCTGTAAACCATGTTCAATTCTTGATTTTATATCCATTTGAAGCATTATTTGTATGAACTCATGTAATGTCTGACGCCTTGGCGCAATAAATTAATAAAATAAAAATAATAATCTCTCTCTCTCTCTCTCTCTCGAAATGGCCTTTTAAGAATTTTATTTATCTTAAATGTCTTTTAGTTTACATGTTCAGTTATTCCTTTATTAGTTTATTTATGTCATTCATTTGTGTATTTAATCATATTTATTTAGTTTTTCTTTATTGTCTATTAAGACAATTATTTATGTTTTATATTTATTTATTTATTATTATTATAATTATTATTATTATTATTATTATTATTATTATTATTATTATTATTATTTTTATATATATATATATATATATATATATATATATATATATATATATATATATATATATATATATATATATATATATATATATATAGAGTTTTTTTATTTTTTTTTATTTTTTACAAATTAACAAATTATTCTATTTATTTTTTATTCCTTCGATTTTTGTACTTGGACTCTTGTTGCTTTATTCACTTATTATACATTTACTCACGTACTTATCTCCTTCCTTTTCATTAATGTTCATATTGTACTCATTTTCTATTTTGAAGTAAGGTTTTTATGCACAACATCCCTTTGGCAATTAATTATTTTTCCATTAGAGGAAAAACTGTATACGAAGACATGTGCAGGAAGGCGCTCTTTTTAAGATTTACAAACCTTATATACAAAGAACATATCCAACATTAGAATATAAATGCATATATAACTTTCTCTTTTATAACTTTCCTCCGAGTGCACATATGAAGCTCATTACATTATTACATTATAGTTACATGTGCCTAAATGTACTTAGTAATTAAATTATAAATCAATGTTAATTTGTATATGTAATTTTATGAGCGAGAATGTAATAACGACCTCTTAAGGGGGGTTTACACGGTCAAACGGTTCGTCGAACGCGGTTCGACAGACAAGTGTTTGAAGTGATATTCGAACGTGTGAACGGGGTATTTGGTTGTCGAACACGTTTGAAACGTGTTCGACAACCAAATATCCCGTTCACACGTTCGAACACTTGTCTGTCGAACCGCGTTCGACGAACCGTTTGACCGTGTAAACCCCCCTTTAATCATACCTGGGAATGCTTGTGGGCGCATGTCCTCATGTCAAGTTTTAGATTCAAATGAAAAAAAAAAAAATTGGGTTTGTACACCTCTCTTCGCTAGAATCTCTTAGGGATAAGGAGTGCATAGTGGCATTCATCCTGGGGTAGCTTCAGTCAACTCAGCAGGCTCAATAAGTACACCAGTAGATTTGTGGGGTCAATGGTATAACATAATATTCCCGATCTTGGTCTGTCCTAAGGGCAACTATGGATATCTGGGATATCTAGTACAAAACCAGTGAACGGGAAAAAAAAATATATATATATATATCTATATATAACTATATATATATATATATCTATATATATATATATATATATATATATATATATATATATATATATATATATATATATATATATATATATATGTACATATATATATATATATATATATATATATATATATATATATATATATATATATATATATATATATATATATATATATATATATATATATATGTATATATCACTAATATAAAGATATCTAATGTAACTTGATAGAAGAAGGTTTATTTAAGAGTTTGAAAGGGCATGCTTGTGTTTTACATACATACATACATACATATACAATGGTTAACCTCCCCCTCGTAAGGGGTTGCCCGAGTTTAAGCACACCCATTAAGCATGAACAGGAGCCACAGTCACCCCACCACCAACCTCGGGTCACCCACAGGGTAATTGGGCAAATCCAAGGCCCGATTTCATAAACAGTGTAAACCTAGGATACCATATTGTTAGTTAGCTAGACACACACAAATGCATTTCATAAACGCAACTGACGCGGTTCGGTGTATGGCTAGGATTCCGTACAGGATCCTAGCCATTCACAGAACCGCGTCAGTTGCGTTTATGAAATCCATTTGTGTGTGTCTAGCTAACTAACAATATGGTATCCTAGGTTTACACTGCTTAAGAAATCAGGCCTTTAAGAGAGCTATGATTCTGAAAGTTCATTTCTGTTATTCTGACAAATTGAGTCAGGAATTCAATAAATGCAAGTATGTTCAAACAACATATCTTTTAAACATGTCAATACATCATCTGAAAAATGACATACAGATTACAGATAAGTTTCTAGACGCTATTTTGCCCAAAATAATGAAATCTCTGTTAAATAGTCAAATGTAATGGTAGCTTCAAAAGCTTTATCTCTTCAGGATAATTGAATAAACCTTCCAAAATGAACTGTCCAGAATAATGAATTCTCGATTCCTCTATCTAGACAATACATTTCCTCCTTTAAACATATAAACATTCAACTCTCAGAGTTAATTCTACATTCTCTCTCTCTCTCTCTCTCTCTCTCTCTCTCTCTCTCTCTCTCTCTCTCTCTCTCTCTCTCTCTCTCTCTCTCTCTCTCTCTCTCTCTCTCTCTCTCTCTCTACCTTGTCAATCCATTTGCCTCTTGATCTCTTTCTCATCTTCAACTTCCATCAGAGAAATCCCACATCGGTCAAAATAATACATTCATATCCTTAGGTCACAGTGGAACTGAGGAGCTCGTTGGCAGTGTGTTAGCTAAATAATTTGCCGCATCTCCAGCGCCATGTCCCACCTCCTGCCTCCAAAATGCGAGGGGTACCCGTCACAGAAACCTAGGGAACTGCGTTCCAGTGCAAAGAGTATACCTGAGGAGCATGTGACCGCTCTTCCAATATGCAAGCTTTGGCGCTCTCAGGTAGCACTCCAGCAGGGCATTTCAAAACAATGAGGCGATTGTTAAGAGCGACAACAATCGCTTAACCCCCTCTGCAGGTAAACTACAGATTTAACTTTGATTTTTTTTCAGACATTTATATGGGAAATATAAGCAGTATAGGCCTATGCTGGTAAATATATGTACATAAGATCATCATTGGAAAAGTTTTGGTGCATTGTGTAAAGATTCAGGTATATGGCGACTTTAAAAATAAAGGATTGTTTACTGGAAAAAGGGAGGCACCGTGGCTAAGGCATTTCTAATCTTGTAACAGTGATAGTTTAGTTCACGTTTTTCAGGTAATGTATTCCTGTGATCCCCACGATAAGATATGAATAAAATACAAAATATAATAATAATAATAATAATAATAATAATAATAATAATAATAATAATAATAATAATAATAATAATAATAATAATAATAATAATAATAATAATAATAATAATAATAATAATAATAGATACAAAACTTTTGCATTAATAAAAATATAAACACATAGGAATAAAATAAATAATAATTACATACATACATACATACATACATACATACATACATACATACATACATACATACATACATACATACATACATACATACATACACATACATACATACATACATACATACATACATATATACATACATGCATACATACATACATACATACATACATACATACATACATACATACATACATACATACATACATACATACATACATACATACATACATACATACACACACATACATACATACATACATACATACATACATATATACATACATGCATACATACATACATATATATACATACATACATACATACATACATACATACATACATACATACATACATACATACATACATACATACATACATACATACATACATACATACATACATACATACATACATACATACATACATACATACATATATACATACATACCTACATACCTACATACATACATACTTAGGTATAATGCATTACTCCACGACTTAGTTTGAACTAAAAAAGCTGAACTAATCATAGAGATTGCTTACTATTTAG
The DNA here is from genome assembly GCA_037179515.1 of Halocaridina rubra. Lineage (NCBI taxonomy): Eukaryota > Metazoa > Arthropoda > Malacostraca > Decapoda > Atyidae > Halocaridina > Halocaridina rubra. Next base: position 11,697 of record JAXCGZ010011007.1, read on the forward strand.
TAAAAGCATTTCTCTCAACATGGAAATAAGTCACCCTTTACCTGTGGAAGGGAAAGATAAGCATTATTAATAAACTAAATTAAATTAATTATTATTTAATCCATTCCATATATTATATGAACTAACTGTAAAT
>JAXCGZ010011008.1:0-11794 GCA_037179515.1 Halocaridina rubra
TCCCTACATAGAGTACTGCTCAAACATCTTGGTAAAGTCTTCATATACTTATTTCTTTGATAGGGTTGATAGTAAGGCAGTCTGACTCATTAATGACCCTTCTCTTACTTTTAATGTGGATTATTTTTCTCTTCACTGTAAGGTATCATCCCTCTCTCTTTTTTATTGCTACTATTTCAATCGCTGCTCCTATGAGTTGGCTAGTTGCATCCCTTCCCCATTGCCGACGCTGCATAACACTTGCCAAGTGGCCTCATCTCACAGATACTGTGAAGAAAATCGTAGCTAACGGATTGGTCGTTGCAGTGACTGCTTCTTCTCATCTACCTCCAGACTCTGGAACTCTCTCTCCTTCAGTCTTTTCTAATTCTTATAACCTACTTTCCTTTAAAAAACGGATCTATCCTCATCTCAGGGCCAAATCCTGTCATATCTCGAGGTCTATTGTTTCAACTTGTTCTTTTTTTATTGCATACCATTACCTCATTCCTGCATTGTCCTTAACCATTTACTTTATTGATGACGGCAGCTTTCTTGCCTGTCCCGGTGTCACATTCATAAAAAAAAAAATATTACTCACATATACACGAATGTTGCCACGGGATAAAATGGGTGGACAATACATGTTATTATGGTATGTATCAGGGGGCATGCAAACAATAAGGTCTATATGTTTCTGCAGTTCAAAATAACATTCAATTAAGAAACGACAATATGGAATAGGAACTGCTATCGAATTCTCCCTCATGCTATTTTAGCCAAAAGCAGAGAGTAGACGCATTGAAATTGATAGAATATTCCTATCCCGTAGCTGCATTATTTCAAAAGATATAAACGCTTCCTTCCATCCAAAAGCAGAAATTAATAGAATGCCTTTAGTCAAATACATGTATATTCTTTTAATTCGTCTTCTTATGAAAAGCAGTAATTAAGGGAATATCCTTCTCTAAACAGCATTTTATAAGACATTTTCATTACTCAAAGTTGTTCTCTTTGAGAAGTTGCAGTGCAAAGAATATCCCTGGTCTCGAATACTTTTTTTTTATGATAGCTGTTCTTTTCTAAAAAGCAAAAATGGGCAGACAATTCATAGTCATGTAAAACCTTAAGTACTCTTAATAAAATTTTGTTAATTTTAATAGCAAAAAAATTACAGTATATGCCTAGTTTGAAATAATATGACATGAAAGAAATAACATAAAGGATGTGTTTTTGAAAATCATAAAGTAGAAGGCCATTCCTAGTCTGATATTGCACTTGCTTTCAATTTCTGTAAGCTGATAACATTTTTATGAAAAAAAAATATGAATGGACAGAATATTCATGGCCTGGAAAGAGTATTCTGTTAACTATTCAGGTCATATTATCTGCTAAAACAGAGGCAGAGAACATTTTGTCATTTCAATATTTGTTATCATGCACAGTATTGTAAACCACGACAAGTGGGTGCAGTTGGTGGATGTCACGAAATAAAGTAGCTGTGACTTTCGATGAATGGAAAGGAGGTTCAACTGGTAATTTCAAAATATCAGGTAGAGATTAGGATTATAATGTCCATTCCGTAGGTTTTTCTGGCTACACATTTGCTATTCAAATTACTTAGAGCATACTATTCAATTTGATAAAAGGCCTCATAGTCACAGAAATTGTGTAGAGTGAAGAATGAGAGGTACACAGTTATAATATGCTAATGCAGGGCTAATGACCTTTCTTCCTCTGGGCTTTTAAGGCTTACCAATAAATTATTAATATTACTAATTTTAAATAACAGTCACATACACGCTAAATATGTGCACACACATATGCACACACATACACACAAACACACGTATGCATATATGTCAACACAAACAAATCAAAATTCCTTGCTGGTTGTCTGACAACAATAAATACACATATGCACACATACACACACACACAAACACACGCATGAGTACGCGAGAAAGTGTGCTAGCATACTGACACATGAAAAAAAAATGTTGTCCTGTATATTAGTCATAAGTAATCACTGAAAACGAATTTGCGCTAAAGTTTATGTATTCAGTGTCATCTAAATTTTCGAGGAATTGAAAAATATGTCAAAAATATATTAAATAAAAAAAAAGTCTTCTAGAAGTTGCTCCTTATTGCACAGCAGGCTATGAGAGTATGTCACTGAACAGATAAAATGTTTCTTGGCTACTGGTTCTTTGGCAATGGTAAGCAGCCTTAATTGTTACCTTATGCATTCTTTAATATATCCAAAATGTGCAAATGTGTCTATCTCTTCAAAATCCATATCACTGCTAAGGATGAATCGGTATGGTCACAGCATGGAAGAAAAATATGATAGATCGAAGGATATATCTTGAGATTCGTCTTCATATATAATTTTCTGCATATACTATAAAGCTACATAAAATGCAATATTTAAAATGAAAACAAGAAAATAAGACCTTGCGAGGCAGCCCAGGTCAGTCTAGCAGAATCACAGACACCACAAACCATAAAGGAGGTTTGTGATTACTTCAAATGTTGAGTAGGGTTTTGATGAAGCAGTATGGTCTCAATCTAGGTCATCAGTGACGGCAAAAATAAAGTTTTCTTTTTCTTCACGTTAAAAAAAAAAAAAAAATAATAATAATTCATAAATATTAATTTCTAAAAAAAAATAATATATATATATATATATATATATATATATATATATATATATATATATATATATATATATATATATATATATATATATATATATATATATATATATATATATATATATATATATATATATATATATATATATATATATATATATATATATATATATATATATATATATATATATATATATATATATATATATATATATATATATATATATATATATATATATATATATATATATATATATATATATATATATATATATATATATATATATATATATATATATATATATATATATATATGGCGATCTTGTGTGAAGTTATTCTGATTGTGCATTTACTGGGAGAAAAATTAAATCTAGGTTAAAGTTAAAAATCCCTATCATCTTGATTAAAGTATTTCAAAGTTAACTGGACTTAAATTTCCTTCATTTATGCTATCGAGCTAGTCATTAGATCCCACTGATGCGAATTTTTATATATGCTTCTTCTGTTAATGGAACTTCAATTTAAAATCTAACACAAGGCCTTTAATGCTGTTCTAATAATATTAGAAAGGAGACACTCATACTCAGCCACCCAAATAAATGCTGATTGGCGTCTTTAATTTCAGAGCAAGAGGAGGGTTGAGTTATGGTGCTGAAAGCGAATGAACTTAATAAGAATATGAAAGAATGTGAGTATAAGGTTATTTATAGGAATATGTCGAATATAATAATAAACAAAGTGGATGTTAAAGTGTAAAAATAATATAAGTGCCTTATGGAGGAAGTTCTAAAGTCTTCAGAAGTAGTGTGTGGAAAGAGACAATTGAGTGGACGTAAAAGGAGGGGCAGTTAATGATGAAATGAAGTGGTGAGTGTGGTAGTGGCTGCAAAGAGGTTGGTCTTTGAGGTATGGTACAAAAGAGATAAAATAGAAGCATTTGACATGCATAGTGCTAAGAATAGGTTAGCAAAGCGGGTAATGGAGGCAAAGAAGAAGGAATGGTGAGTCTGGTAGAGAGCAGAGGGTGAAAGGAGCAGATTGACAGTTGCTATTAGACGAAATAAAAATGAGAGTGATATGGGATGAGTATGTCAGGTCACTGCTGAATGGGGAAGTTGATAGAGAGGCAGAGATTGTGACAGTGGCAGATGAATGAAGCATGCTAACTCTAGGTGAGGAGATCGATATGAAAATGATAAAAGAGGAGGTACACATGGCATTGAGAGATATGAAAGCAAGTGAAGCACCAGGGATTGATAGGTCTCATGTAGAATTCTTGTCAAACGGTGGGGAAGCAACGGTAAAGTGGATGGTGAGGTTGTTGAATGTTTGTTTAAGGAAAGAGCTTCCCAGTTGATTGGAGGAGTGCATGGGTAGTTCCATTTTATGAAGGGAAGGAAGATTCATATGAGTGCATCAGTTTCAGAGCAATTAGTTTGTTGGATATAGTTGATAAGGTATATAGAAGAGCGTTGATCGAGATAATTAGAAAAAAATAGTGAGAGATTGATCGGAGAAGAAAAGTGTTGGTTCTAATCAGGTAGAGGGTGCTTCGATCAGGCATTTTTGTGGTAAGACAGGTGTTTGAGAAGTTCTTAGAGAAAGGAAGGGAAGGTTTTTGGGATTATATGGACTTGAAGAAAGTATATGAATGGGTTGATAGAGGACTTGTGGTGGCATTGCGATTTTGTATAGAGCGGTGGATGTTTATTGAAGCCAGTCAAGAGATTTTACATGAACAGTAGAGCATGTGTTAGAGTCGGAAATTGTTTGCGTAATTGGTTTAAGGTGAAAATGGGGGTTCGCTAAGGCTGCACAATGTAACCGTGGCTGTTTGATGTGTATATGGATGGAGTGGTAAAGGAAGTAAATGAAAGAGAGCTTGACAGAGGTTAGGAATTAAATGATGAGAATGGAAGATTGTGGAAAGTAATTCAATTGTCATTCACAGACGACACAGCACTAGTGGCTGATTCTTGGAATTAACTGAATCACTTTGTGACTGAGTGACTTAGATTGTGTGAAAAGGAATGTTGTGAGTGAATATTGGTAAAGCCATGAGATGTATGAGGAGTGCTAATGTTGGCAGGCTGAAAGTTAGAGTGAATGGGTAGATACTAGAGTAAGTTAAGAATTTTAAGTTTCAGGGGTTGCACGTGACAGGAAATGGACAAGTGATGTGGAGGTAAGTAAATGGTTAGGTGTGATAAAAATTATGATTATTAATAAGTATTTAGGAATGAAGGTTAAGAGGGAGAAATATGAAGGTGTGATTGTTCTAAAATCATTTAATGGAGCAGAGACATGGAATAAAAGAGAGGAGGAAAAGAACAAGAAGGATGTAATGAATATGAAATATTTGAAAAGTATGATTGATGTATCTAGAATACATAAAAGGAAACATGAGAAGGTGAGGCAAAGAACAGATATTGAAAGAATATATGTCGAATACGTTAGATCAGAAATATTTGAGTTGACTTTTAGATATGGAAATGATGAGTGATGAATGACTAGTAAAGAGAAGACCTAGAATGAATTGGAAGGATGGGTTGAAAAGAACTTTGGATGCACATGACATGTAAGTATAACAGGGAAGATAGAGTGCAAGAAATAAGAGTAAGTAAAGGAGGACTTTGCAAAGTTGTCAATGGCCAATGGATGTCTAACCCTGCTAGAGCAGTTAACTGTAATGGATGGGTGTAATGAGGGATTGCCATGTAATGATGCATTGTAAGTAAACTAGCTGCTTCTGTTGGGCGTCACAACAGAAGCTGTTGACTACCTACCATGCAAGTGACCCAAGTAATATGACGGAGAGGCTTTGTGGTGAACCGTTTATTCTGGAGCAAAGACAAATTTTGAGATGTGTCTTGGTTTCTGGTGAATGTGTTTTCTTTGTCTCAATAACAACAGATACGATGGGGCATAGGACAATATATATATATATATATATATATATATATATATATATATATATATATATATATATATATATATATATATATATATATATATAGTAAGGAAGCCCATCAGTGAAACAAAACTTATAAAACAATGCTATATTTCGGATCCTAACTGGATCCCTTCTCAAGCACAGTTAGGATCCGATATATAGCATTGTTTTAAAAGTTTTGTTTCACTGATGGGCTTCCTTACTATTTAGTGCTGTATGCTAACAGTTTGTACTTATTTATATATATATATATATATATATATATATATATATATATATATATATATATATATATATATATATATATATATATATATATATATATATATATATATATATATATATATATATATATATATATATATATATATATATATATATATATATATATATATATATATATATATATATATATATATATATATATATATATATATATATATATATATATATATATATATATATATATATATATATATATATATATATATATATATATATATATATATATATATATATATATATATATATATATATATATATATATATATATATATATATATATATATATATATATATATATATATATATATATATATATATATATATATATATATATATATATATATATATATATATATATATATATATATATATATATATATATATATATATATATATATATATATATATATATATATATATATATATATATATATATATATATATATATATATATATATATATATATATATATATATATATATATATATATATATATATATATATATATATATATATATATATATATATATATATATATATATATATATATATATATATATATATATATATATATATATATATATATATATATATATATATATATATATATATATATATATATATATATATATATATATATATATATATATATATATATATATATATATATATATATATATATATATATATATATATATATATATATATATATATATATATATATATATATATATATATATATATATATATATATATATATATATATATATATATATATATATATATATATATATATATATATATATATATATATATATATATATATATATATATATATATATATATATATATATATATATATATATATATATATATATATATATATATATATATATATATATATATATATATATATATATATATATATATATATATATATATATATATATATATATATATATATATATATATATATATATATATATATATATATATATATATATATATATATATATATATATATATATATATATATATATATATATATATATATATATATATATATATATATATATATATATATATATATATATATATATATATATATATATATATATATATATATATATATATATATATATATATATATATATATATATATATATATATATATATATATATATATATATATATATATATATATATATATATATATATATATATATATATATATATATATATATATATATATATATATATATATATATATATATATATATATATATATATATATATATATATATATATATATATATATATATATATATATATATATATATATATATATATATATATATATATATATATATATATATATATATATATATATATATATATATATATATATATATATATATATATATATATATATATATATATATATATATATATATATATATATATATATATATATATATATATATATATATATATATATATATATATATATATATATATATATATATATATATATATATATATATATATATATATATATATATATATATATATATATATATATATATATATATATATATATATATATATATATATATATATATATATATATATATATATATATATATATATATATATATATATATATATATATATATATATATATATATATATATATATATATATATATATATATATATATATATATATATATATATATATATATATATATATATATATATATATATATATATATATATATATATATATATATATATATATATATATATATATATATATATATATATATATATATATATATATATATATATATATATATATATATATATATATATATATATATATATATATATATATATATATATATATATATATATATATATATATATATATATATATATATATATGAATCATTTTTTTTACCCCGACCGGGACTCGAACCTAGGACTTATGATTACTAAGTCAAGGCGCTACCACTACACCACAAAAGGTTAAAAGGAATCCAACCTTATAGCTTATATCTGCTATACTTAGGAATGAACACATTCTAACTGAATGCCACTATGTTCATATTACAGATTCCCACACCTCACTCGTAGCTTCATTTTAGCATTTAATTCAATTCCCAATCTCATTCGGGCCATGGAATTATCAAATAAGCACATTACATATGTGAACACATGAATCATTTTTTACCCCGACCGGGACTCGAACCTAGGACTTATGATTACTAAGTCAAGGCGCTACCACTACAACACAAAAGGTTAAAAGGAATCCAACCCTATAGCTTATATCTGCTATACTTAGGAATGAACGCATTCTAACTGAATGCCACTATGTTCATATTACAGATTCCCCAATCTCACTCGTGGCTTCATTTTAGCATCTAATTCAATTCCCAATCTCATTCGGGCCATGGAATTATCAAATAAGCACATTACATATGTGAAAACATGAATCACTTTTTACCCCGACCGGGACTCGAACCTAGGACTTATGATTACTAAGTCAAGGCGCTACCACTACACCACAAAAGGTTAAAAGGAATCCAACCTTATAGCTTATATCTGCTATACTTAGGAATGAACACATTCTAACTGAATGCCACTATGTTCATATTACAGATTCCCCAACCTCACTCGTGGCTTCATTTTAGCATTTAATTCAATTCCCAATCTCATTCGGGCCATGGAATTATCAAATAAGCACATTACATATGTGAAAACATGAATCATTTTTTACCCCGACCTGGACTCAAACCTAGGACTTATGATTACTAAGTTAAGGCGCTACCACTACACCACAAAAGGTTAAAAGGAATCCAACCTTATAGCTTATATCTGCTATACTTAGGAATGAACGCATTCTAACTGAATGCCACTATGTTCATATTACAGATTTCCCAACCTCACTCGTGGCTTCATTTTAGTATTTAATTCAATTCCCAATCTCATTCGGGCCATGGAATTATCAAATAAGCACATTACATATGTGAAAACATGAATCATTTTTTTACCCCGACCGGGACTCGAACCTAGGACTTATGATCACTAAGTCAAGGCACTACCACTACACCACAGAAGGTTAAAAGGAAGCCAACCTTATAGCTTATATCTGCTATACTTAGGAATGAACGCATTCTAACTGAATGCCACTATGTTCATATTACAGATTCCCCAACATCACTCGTGGCTTCATTTTAGCATTTAATTCAAATCCTAATCTCATTCGGGCCATGAAATTATCAAATAAGCACATTACATATGTGAACACATGAATCATCTTTTTCCCCGACCTGGACTCGAACCTAGGACTTATGATTACTAAGTCAAGGAACTACCACTACACCACATAAGTCCTAGGATCGAGTCCCGGTCGGGGTAAAAAATGATTAATGTTTTCACATATGTAATGTGCTTATTTGATAATTTCATTTCCCGAATGAGATTGGGATTTGAATTAAATGCTAAAATGAAGCCACGAGTGAGGTTGGGGAATCTGTAATATGAACATAGTGGCATTCAGTTAGAATGCGTTCATTCCTAAGTATAGCAGATATAAGCTATAAGGTTGGATTCCTTTTAACCTTCTGTGGTGTAGTGGTAGTGCCTTGACTAAGTAATCATAAGTCCTAGGTTCGATTCCCGGTCGGGGTAACAAATGATTCATGTTTTCACATATGTTATGTGTTTATTTGATAATTTCATGGCCCGAATGAGATTGGGACTTGAATTAAATGCTAAAATGAAGCCACGAGTGAGTGAACATAATGGCATTCAGTTAGAATGCGTTCATTCCTAAGTATAGTAGATATAAGCTATAAGGTTGGATTCCTTTTAACCTTCTGTGGTGTAGTGGTAGTGCCTTGACTGAGTAATCATAAGTCCTAGGTTCAAGCCCCGGTCGGGGTAAATAATGATTCATGTTTTTACATATGTAATGTGCTTATTTGATATATATACATATATAAATATATATATATATATATATATATATATATATATATATATATATATATATATATATATATATATATATATATATATATATATATATATATATATATATATATATATATATATATATATATATATATATATATATATATATATATATATATATATATATATATATATATATATATATATATATATATATATATATATATATATATATATATATATATATATATATATATATATATATATATATATATATATATATATATATATATATATATATATATATATATATATATATATATATATATATATATATATATATATATATATATATATATATATATATATATATATATATATATATATATATATATATATATATATATATATATATATATATATATATATATATATATATATATATATATATATATATATATATATATATATATATATATATATATATATATATATATATATATATATATATATATATATATATATATATATATATATATATATATATATATATATATATATATATATATATATATATATATATATATATATATATATATATATATATATATATATATATATATATATATATATATATATATATATATATATATATATATATATATATATATATATATATATATATATATATATATATATATATATATATATATATATATATATATATATATATATATATATATATATATATATATATATATATATATATATATATATATATATATATATATATATATATATATATATATATATATATATATATATATATATATATATATATATATATATATATATATATATATATATATATATATATATATATATATATATATATATATATATATATATATATATATATATATATATATATATATATATATATATATATATATATATATATATATATATATATATATATATATATATATATATATATATATATATATATATATATATATATATATATATATATATATATATATATATATATATATATATATATATATATATATATATATATATATATATATATATATATATATATATATATATATATATATATATATATATATATATATATATATATATATATATATATATATATATATATATATATATATATATATATATATATATATATATATATATATATATATATATATATATATATATATATATATAATATATATATATATATATATATATATATATATATATATATATATATATATATATATATATATATATATATATATATATATATATATATATATATATATATATATATATATATATATATATATATATATATATATATATATATATATATATATATATATATATATATATATATATATATATATATATATATATATATATATATATATATATATATATATATATATATATATATATATATATATATATATATATATATATATATATATATATATATATATATATATATATATATATATATATATATATATATATATATATATATATATATATATATATATATATATATATATATATATATATATATATATATATATATATATATATATATATATATATATATATATATATATATATATATATATATATATATATATATATATATATATATATATATATATATATATATATATATATATATATATATATATATATATATATATATATATATATATATATATATATATATATATATATATATATATATATATATATATATATATATATATATATATATATATATATATATATATATATATATATATATATATATATATATATATATATATATATATATATATATATATATATATATATATATATATATATATATATATATATATATATATATATATATATAT
>JAXCGZ010011009.1:0-11769 GCA_037179515.1 Halocaridina rubra
CCTTTGCAATTTTTCAATAGTGCTGGGATACGGCGCTTATAACTTATTCATTAATTTTACATTCATTTTACAGGTAACTTTTGTTTGTATTTATTTTGTATTTTTGTTTGTATTTTGAGATATGTTTTAATGACCTCAGCGTAATGGTACACACACACACACACACACACACACACACACACACACACACACACAGAGGGTTAGAGTAAGACACTCAGTGTCTGAATGGAGAAGAGTTAGTAGTGGAGTTCCACAGGGTTCAGTTTTAGGGCCACTTTTGTTCCTTGTATATGTAAATGACCTACCAGAGTCTGTAAATTCATTCATGAATATGTTTGCAGATGATGCAAAGATTGTGAAGAAAGTAAAAAACGAGAACAATGGTAGAGAACTTCAGGAGGATCTAAATAATCTGCATGAGTGGTCAGAAAAGTGGCTAATGAAATTCAATACCTCAAAATGTAAGGTAATGAGAATGGGTACAAGTGCAAGAAGGCCCAAGCTTGACTACTCGGTGGCTGGAGTACAACTTCAGGAGACAGAAAATGAGAGAGATCTAGGAGTAAACATATTGGCAGATTTGTCTCCAGAAATACATATAAATGGCGTAGTAAGGGCAGCATATGCATTCTTATCAAATGTAAGGGTAGCCTTCAGGCACATGGACAAGGAAATGTTCAGAAATATTTATGTAACCTATGTGAGGCCAAAACTCGAATATGCAGCCCCCTTTTGGAATCCGCACTTGAAAAAGCACATAGCTAAGCTTGAAAAAGTTCAAAGACATGCCACAAAACTGGTGCCAGAAATACGCAATCTCGGTTATGATGAGAGGCTGAGGGAATTAGACTTGCCATCACTCGAAGCTAGAAGAGTAAGGGGGGATATGGTGACAGTCTTTAAATTCCTTCATGGTTATGATAGAGTGGATAGGGATCGATATTTCGATATGGCTGGCTCTAGAACTAGAGGTCATAGTTTGAAGCTTCGGAAGAAAACTTGTATGCAGGATGTAAGGAAATACTTTTTCAGTGTAAGAGTAGTTGATAATTGGAATTCGCTAAGCGAGGAGGTAGTTAATGCTACCTCAATCCATAGTTTTAAGGACAGGTATGATAAGTATCACTAAGTCTAAAAATGGAACCGATCAGGAGATGGGAAGATACGAGCTTTGGGCTCTTTCCCGTAAACACAATTAGGTAATCACAATTAGGTAATCACACACACACACACGCGCACACACACACACACACACACACACACACACACACACACACACACACACACACTCACACACACACACACACACACAGTGAATTGCAATTATCTTTATATATATATATATATATATATATATATATATATATATATATATATATATATATATATATATATATATATATATATATATATATATATATATATATATATATATGCTTTACTCCATAATTCAGCAATATGTAAAGCAGAAGAGGATTCATCTGATCTTTTTTTTTTCCTACCATAATGATTTTTCATTGCTTTCATTGTTATTATGGATTGGAAATGTGATTTATTTTTTTTACATCAATAATCAATTTTTCAATATGGTCTTAAACTGTTGCATAAACCGGAAATACACAAAATTATTGTTTTATAAGGGGGTATTCAGTCTTATATCATCAGAATTGTTTGTATGGGAAAGTTATTCTTGAATCAAAATTATTGTTTGTATGGGTATAACAGTCTTACATAAAAATTATTATTTGTATTGGTAAATCAGTCTTATATAAAAATTACAGATAGTGTGTGGAAGTCAGTTTTACATCAAAATTATTTTGTACGGGTAAATCAATCTTACATCAAAATTATTGTTTGTGTGGGGAAGTCAATCTTTCATCATAATTATTGTTTGTGTGGGTAAATCCGTCTTACATCAAAATTATTTTTTGTGTGTGGGGAAGCCAGTCTTAATTATAAGCATTGTTACTGTGGGTATACCAGTCTTACATCAAATAGATTGTTTATGTGGGGAAGTCAGTCTTACATCATAATTATTGTTTGTGTGGGTAAATCAGTCTTACGTAAAAAAAATTTTGTTTGTGCTGGGGAAACCAGTCTTACATCATAAGTATTGATAATGTTGGTATACCAGTCTTACATAAAATATCTTGTTTTTTGGGGGAAGTCAATCTTACATCATAATTATTGTTTGTGTGGAGAAATCACCCTTACATCATAAATATTGTTTGTGTGGGGATATCAGTCTTACATAAAAATTATTGCTTGTGTAGGGGAAGCCAGTCTTACATCACACGTAAGTACATAATTGTGTCACACCTGTCCACACACTTCCTTCCTCTTTGATGTTTGCTCAGTCTTGATCACATATAGAGTGAAAGGCGGTTTGTTTGGTCATCCGAGGAAAAAGGGGAGGTCATCAGAGGTGTTTAACTTTTTGTCAGGGAAAAAATTTATTTTAAAAGTCCGTTTTTTTTTTTCCTATTTTATAAGTTGAATTTGCGATTTTTTCTTGTCTAGGGTTCGAGCCCACCGCGGGACTTTAGGAAGGGCATCCAGCCTGAAGACCTCCAGTTTCAGTATGTTTGCTACCCACATGTGAATGGGGACGAATTGACACTTAAAGCTATGCATTGGAGATTAGCTAATAATGCGTTTCTATTTTCATGTATAAGATCAAAGTAAACGTATGTCAGAGACTGTTTTGAAGCTTTAATACATACATGCATGCACACATACATATACATACAGGGAAGTACTGGAAGATAACCTGTAGCAGAGGAAAGATCTAGGAGTGAAATTTATAAATAAGTTGATTTCCGTATTTTAAAACGAAGATAATGAGTCTGAGGTGACTAGCGCGGGTTTGAGCCCTTACCGCGGAGTGTTAGGAAAGACAACCTTAATACCTCAACTCCAACATGCATGTGTCCACCCCTATTTGAATAGGGACTAACCGTGTCACATAAAAACGGTGCTATATGTCGAAACGAAGAAAATAAACTGTTTTTATTGGATATTGTTTATATATATATATATATATATATATATATATATATATATATATATATATATATATATATATATATATATATTACCTTTTAATCCTCCCCCCCTAAGGGAGGGGACAAGAATGTCTTCCGTGTTCCCCTGCGTATCCTATAAGTCGACTACGTGAGGCGGAGCGAGGGGACTGGGCATCCCCTCCTCTGAGTCAAGTAATTATGCTTTGACTCAGCCACCCCCCTTACAAGGGGGATCATGGCTTGTATATACAGACAGATTTGTAAATAACTAGCTAGATAATTTAATCTTCCCTGTCAAAATACATAGAAATATCCATACATGTATAATATAAAATACAGTGGATGCAGCAAAGCATTATTAATACAGCGAAGAAACGAATAAAGCGTCAAATAAAAAAATAAATAAAAGTTAATTCGTGTATGAAAATGTCTAGGATAAACTTTGTTCTTTGTGTGTTGTTGTTTTGGCCAAAGGTCTGTAGTCTTGACTATTTACTGAGACAGCTTAGCATGTTTATTTGAGGCTACGTGTGTTTACATACGCCGCGGCGGATGTGTGGAAGAGGGCGCATGGAAGGGAGGAGGCGAGAAGGGCCAGGGAAGAAAAAAAAATCCTCCATATTTCTAGGTCTTCATTGGTAGTCTCCGTCGCAAAATGGTAGCGTCTGCGACTCTGAGGCGGTAGGTCGAGGGTTCGCGCCCCGTCACGGACTGAGGTTAGTAAGGGCATACACTCAGGGTAATAACGATTACATCTGCCAAAACAAGTCCTTCGTAAGAAGGCAACCGTCCTAGCCCTCAGTAGAAAATGGAGTTCGTGACGTAAAACCGAATCCGAATCCATTTCTAGGTCTTCAATACTGGTGTGTGTGTGTGTGTGTGTGTGTGGTTATTTAAGTAGAACTGTATTCCGAGTGCAACGTCCTGCTGTCACTTAAAAGTAAATCAAGTGGAGGACCACCTCCGGTGCGAAATCCTATCTCCTGCTAAGCGGAGGAAGTGGAAAAGTGATCATGAGTGCCAAAACTGTAAAGGGCGGCTTACACGGTCAAACGGTTCGTCGAACGCGGTTCGACAGACAAGTGTTTCAAGTGATGTTCGAACGTGTGAACGGGGTATTTGGTTGTCGTTCACACGTTCGAACATCACTTGGTTAAACGGTTTGTCTGTCGAACCGCGTTCGACGAACCGTTTGACCGTATAAACCGTCCTTAAGAGGTGTCACTGTATGATAGAGGTGCCACTGTATGACAATAGTTAATAATGGATTAACTATGGTGATAATGTTGTTGTGTGCTCTTTTATGTGTCCATTTTAATCCACATTTGGATGGGGGTGTACAGAGACAGGCTTAAACTAGGGAATTAAGGCTAGATGTCCTTCCTAACGCCCCCTTGTCGGTTCGAACACGGGTTTGGTGAAGCAGTGTATAATTGTTAATAGTTAAAGGGTGACCTGAGGCTGATCTGACCCTCAAGTTAGGAAAGGGTTAGGTTAGAGTAACTAAGGTTAGTTAGGGCTGTCCACCCCCATTTAGATGGGGACAAAAAGCAACAAACCACAAACTGCTTCTCCGGTTAATACTTTTGTTGGTGTGTTTTTTCCCATTTGATAGCACATCTTTTATCCATGCTCCGGTTTTACGTCACGGACTCCCTTTTCTACTGAGGGGTAGGACGGTTGCCTTCTTGCGAAGGACTTGTTTTGGCAGATGTAATCGCTACCCTGGGTGCATGCCCTTGCTAACTTCAGACGGTGACGAGGGGCGAACCCTCAACCTGACGCCTCAGAGTCGCGGACGCTACCGCTTGAGCCACGGTGACTACTGGCATATCTCTTATCCAAAATCGTACATATTGGTATTCGCACCTGCAATCGATAGACAAGACATAAAAAGATATCTTAAGTCGAATTTAAAGATAAACTATACCTTAATGAGATAAAAGTATATTTTTTTATTTTAAATCCGCTTTAATCATGTTTATTGGATATAAACACAACCTGCTTAAGTCATAAAAAAAGAATGAGCCATAAATTGCTTATTGATCAAGAAAGTTCATAAGTCCACCTGGCAGAGAAAAGTCAAGTGTCAGCAAGTTATTGTTCTTTTTGTGCCAGTAAATGTACTTAGGGACATGGACACGCAAGCACTCCCGCTGATATATAAATGCTTACTCTACAGTCTTATTTTGCAATATTTCCATTGAATGATGATTTTTTTTATTTAATCTAATCTGTGTTTTATTATAAATAATTGTATGGGCTGCTGTTACTACGGGGCTGCATCGTACAGAGGTAGCCCTGTGGTAGGGGCAGTAGGGGAGTTGACATTATGAAGCGACACAGGTTGTGGAAGAACCGGGAAGATGGGCTGTGGCACTCCAGCAGTGCCATCTGAACGGTCGCTAGCTCCCTCGTCATTGCCCATACATCAAAGTAATCCCCTTATTGTTTCTTTTTTCGATGTCGACAACCCCCCATTAAGGGGGAACAGCCAAGGTAAATGGAATGGAATTGTAAATAAAATTTTAATTTATTTTGAAAAATAGTTTTACAAATTAGTCAATCTTAACGTGTATAAACAAGAGATAGAAGCATATTACCAACCACTGAGCCACTGTTTGTGTCACTGACAGGGACTGGACCTGTGAAATCTTGAAGAATCCGTTAAGAATTAGGAAAAAAATGACGCCGTGGCCCCTTTAATTCTTTCCATGGCCCTCAGGTTGAGAACCACTGGTTTAGACAGGTAAATGCTGATACCTGAATAATCCCAGTTGCTTATTGATCAAGTTCAGCAGTCCACCTGGCATGAAAAACTCTGAGTCAGCAATTTAATCGACCCTAATCAATCTGCATTCTTGCAAGAGAGCATAATATCCGCGCACTTATATTAAAAAACAAAAACAATAATACGTCTTTCCAGCAAACTTCATGCCATGAGGCAAATAGTGATAATAAAGCATCAGTTTGTGTTTTGCAACTTGTTCCCATTTCAGTTGGGTTGGACACTGCCAGTGATATTGAAATTGTTAAACATTACAATCTATATTTGTAGTTGCTAAACATTACAATCTATATTTGGTTATGTATAAATAAAATATTAATAGAATTTGCAATTAGTTTGAAATATCATACCAAGTAATTAAGAATAAAGTATAGTGTAATGCTTGAGGTTTAAAATTACTGCTGGATGCCATTCAATGAGACAAACACTCTTACCTTTTTACAAAAAGCCATAATCCTCCTTATATGGGACCTGGCTGAGTCAGCAAAAAAATTGACTCTTTGTGGGGGAAAATACAGAGGAGGCTATTCCCAGTCCCTCTGCTTCGCCCCATTTAGTTGACTTTTGTCCATTATAGAGACTATAATAGGTAAGGCTACGGCTTTGGGACCTCCAAACCTCCTTTAATTACTCTGTGTATATTGGTCTTTGTTCCTACCCAGGAGTTCCAGAGTTCACTTCCCCTAGATTGGTGTTACATAGAGGAAATCGCTTTTGCTATTTTTATATTCAGTTTGACAGGAGAGAGAGAGAGAGAGAGAGAGAGAGAGAGAGAGAGAGAGAGAGAGAGAGAGAGAGAGAGAGAGAGAGAGAGAGAGAGAGAGAGAGAGAGAGAGAGAGAGAGAGAGAGAGAGAGAGGCTTAAGGGGACAAGGAGCGGTTTGTGTTATCTCGTAGAGTAGCTCCTGTCAATTTAGGGGGCTCCTTGAGCCTGCTGGCTAGTACAGTGGTAACGCGCTGGCTTCGCATTCACGAGGTCGAAAGATCGGTCCCCGTCCAAGACCGAGAGTTTAAGCTGTTTACTGGCAGGAACTGCTGTGGGTGGACATCACAGTGGGGGGTTGGGGCTTGTCCTGGCTGACGAATACCCATTGTAAAATGGAAATAAAGTTTATTATTATTATTATTATTGTTTGATGTGTGGAGCCACTGTGAAACAGTATCTTCATGAGTTTGCTCTTTAAAAAGCTCAGAAGTACTTGTAAAATTTGTCTTAATGCTTCCACTTTTTTGTTGTTATTGTTCCGGTTTTACGTCACAGACTCCCTTTTCTACCAAGGGCTAGGACGGTTGCCTTCTTGCGAAGGACTTGTTTTGGCAAATGTGATCGTTATCCTGAGTGCATGTCCTTGCTAACCTCAGACCGTGACGGGGCGCGAACCCTCGACCTGACGCCTCAGCGTCGCGGACGCTACCACTTGAGCCACGGCGACTGCTTGTCTTAATGCTTCCACTACTTATTTCTAATGTATATGCCTTTATGTTTTTATTTGTGTACTTTGGAAGGAGTAATGGGAGGCCGCTGTAGCTCAGTGGTGGAGTGTGTGAGTCAGGCGACTAGCGCGTGTTCGATCCCACCACTTAGGGCTAGGAAGGGCATCCGGTTTTAATCCCCCAGCTCTAACATGTCGGTATCCACCCCTTTTAAAATGGAAACTAATTGTAACACATTAAACGGTGCACTATGAAGGGAGTAATAGTAGTGTTTCTTATGATTTTATTGATAGTGATTTAATGACATGTTTTTTTTTATGATTGTGACATCAGGACGTGCCAGAAAATAAAATAAAATAAAACAGCCCCCACCAAGCCTGGATACGAAGAATACATTAAGTAAAAAGTAACAGGGATGGAGAGTGTAATGACTTGTCAGATGTGAAGGGATAATAAGAGGTGTGCAATGAATATCCATAAATATTCAGTATTGATGTAGGCATAAAATATAACCGTAACTGAAGGAAGACTTAACATCGAACTGTCCTGAACAGTCCTATTCAAGTTTAAAAATCCTTCAGCTGTAGTATGTGTTGCTATAGTGTGATATTTATTGTGGCAATTACATTCTCTTTTGCAATGTCTATTGTGAATAATGACATCGTGTGAAAAGTTAAAGTTTTTTCTATTATTATTCATCATATAAGCCAATTTGAAATAATGGTTAAGTTAGGTTAGGTAAGGTTTGGGTACACAGTACTGCAGATACTAATTTAGACCGCATTCTATTGTACAACCAAATTCACTATAATTATGTCATTGATTTTGGAGAATTAAATATAAATAGGTCTGATAATTGTTGATATAAGTACACCCTTTTCATCAAATTAGTTTTTCTGTACATAAGCTTACGCCTATCTCAGAAACTGTTTCCAGGAAAATTTGGAAAAGATGTATTTTCTCCTCCAGAGGAATCATTTTCTATATGTGGAAAAATAGCGTAGAATTTCTCACTAGGAGGGGAAAAAAATTTCACATACACTACCTTCCTGTACTTATTTATGGCCATGAGCTGTGGGTTAGGGTATGCCCTTGTACTGAATTATCATCTTCATAGGGGAAAAATGAAGCGGGGACAGTCGCCCCTAGAATAATTGCCCTCAGGACAAAGCGGCCAATTGACCCTGATGATTTTATAGTTAAAGAAATAGTACAAGAGAAGAAGTACAATATGGATACTCTATTATTTCACACTTGGTGAGGATAGGTTAGGTTAGGAGCAATTGTCCAAGGAGCAATAGTCCTAAGGGGCAATCGTCCTATGGGCCATATGTCCAAGAGGCATTTGTCCTACCTATAAGCCCTGGTACTACATTATCATCTTCCTTATGGGAAATATTACCGTGGAAATTATCATTAGGAGGGGAAAAACCGCATTACCTCCATGTACTTATCTATGGCAAAGACCTGTGGCTTAGGGTATGCCTGGGTACTGGATTCATGACACGCAATAAAACGGAAAAATCGTTAGATTTTATGATTAAGTGGAACCATACGAGGAGAACTTAGACAGGCCCAAAACATTAGTATCGCCCCATAAAACAATAATAATAATAATAGGTTTTTTTTTTTGAGGGTCAACCTTTCGTTGACCAGGACGAATAGATGACCTCCTACTAATAAAGCTATAATAAACTGCGGATTCAGAAGGGAAAAAAGAGATTAGGGGGGGATTGAGCAGAGGAAATATAGGTCATAGGTCAAACAAACGAACAAACAAACAAACAAACATTTATTTCCATTTTTGTACAATGGTTCTTCTTATACAAACTAAAAGTTTTTTTTTTTTTATTTATTTATTCAGATAACTGTACATGGGGACATGTGCACATGGGCACTCCCAGTCATATTGCAGTTGATAACATTACAATCTATGTGGTTATGTATAAATAACATACTAATAGAATTTGCAATTAATTTTAAATATCATAGCAAGTAATTAATAATAAAATATAGTGTAATAATTGAAGAGTACTTGAAGAGTAATCATTGTGACAATATTTTCAATAGCCCTTGTTGAGTGCTATCATTTAAATTCCGTACTACTGCAGACAATTTGAAGCAGATATAGAATAACAATTTTCAGGTTAGAATAATAAGTAGGTACATACATATATATATACACACACACATACATACACACACACACACACACATATATATAATATATATATATATATATATATATATATATATATATATATATATATATATATATATGCATGCATTAATTAGATGAGCAATAGAAACACCACTGGGGCTTCATAGCCATACATATCAAGGAGAGAGAGAGAGAGAGAGAGAGAGAGAGAGAGAGAGAGAGAGAGAGAGAGAGAGAGAGAGAGAGAGAGAGAGAGAGAGAGAGAGAGAGAGAGGGTAATACATACTCTTATATTAAATAATGGTCAAGACGCTCTTTAAGAGACACTTAAAAAGAACAAACCCTAAGGTGCTCTAGGATTATTCATATTAAAGAGGCCAGTCACCTAACCAAACCTAACCTTACTTAACCTAACCTAACTTGACCTATAGATGTCTTTTTGGTTATCAATCAAAACTAATAGATTTTTATAGGATTTTGTCAGAGGCACAGACATAAATAATTGAATGTCATTAACAAATAGAGATAGCAAAGAGAGAATAACAAAACCGAGAGAAAAAAAAGCAAACACAAGACAGAGAACTGGAGAGATGGTAATTGAAACGTGTTTGTGTTCTCTTTTATTATTTATACATACTATTTCTTTCGGTGGCGCAGTGGTTAGAGTGTTTTACTTAGGAAGTGACAAACCCATGTTCGAATCCATCGCTAGGTGTTTGGAAGGGCATCTAGTACTACTTCCCCATATCCAACCTGTTTGGCGTCGATCCCGGTTTGATTGATGAATAACAGTTGTACATGAAATGACATATAACATTCGTCCCTTAAAATAAAATAAAACAAAATAAATACCTAAGAGAGAGAGAGAGAGAGAGAGAGAGAGAGAGAGAGAGAGAGAGAGAGAGAGAGAGAGAGAGAGAGAGAGAGAGAGAGAGAAGAGAGAGAGAAACTGCTAACCACACAAACGAACAAATATAAACTTGGGAAAAACGAACTGGCCATATCATACACGTGTTACTTTTTCTCTTTATGATTTTACTTATACCATTATTTGGGCCTATAAATGACCGCAGCATCATGGAACACATCTCACCCACCCACCCACCTATCCTTACACCCATTAACCCCCCACCCAGATCCTCCTACCTCTCCCAACCTTTCTCCATCACTTGTATCTTATCGTCATTGGGACCTGGAAACGAAAAAGTCCGTTAAACCACCAAGAAATGACGACCAATTTTTACTGCCCAGGTGGATTGGAATGAGGACAGATTTCCAGGAGAGAGAGAGAGAGAGAGAGAGAGAGAGAGAGAGAGAGAGAGAGAGAGAGAGAGAGAGAGAGAGAGAGAGAGAGAGAGAGTTACTTTTGTATGTCATTTTATTTTAGTTTCAATTGGCAGAAGATAGCCATACATGAGAGATAGAAAGAGAGAGAGTCTGATAGACTTCGGTGCGTGGGATTACCTCGATGAGGCCTCGTTATAGACCTTTCTTACTACTCAATTCCAGGACGACAGTGGGAGCCTTAGAACATAGTATCAGAGAACTTTTTTTAGCCCTGCTATATTTAAGGTCTGTTTTGTCAGTGGTATATGGAGCTTGAGTGGTTGAATGCTCGACTCTGGTGGTGACAGACCTGCTTTGAGCCCACGGCGGGGCGATAGGAAGGTCATCCAGCCTTTATTCCCCATCTTTAACCCTATGTCCACCCCCAAATAGGGAGTAATAGTGACACTTAAAACGTTAAGAAAATAGAGTCAGATTATACTTGAGGGCTGTAATGCAGACCCCCATAATTTTCTCATTTTGCATTGGTTAATTTATTATTGGTCAATGACGTTGAATATGCGTATATACGCTTGCGAGTAACTTTTTTATCTTAAATTATTTACATAAAGGTCGTTCTACAGGGGCTCCAGCTCATAGCTGAATTTCTTCGCGTATTATAATATATTTTTGTTGTTTTATGCGTCGAATAGAGATGGACATTATACAGGTTGTAGAAACAAGGGAATTAAGCATGGATGCCCTTCGCACCGCCTCGCCATGGACTCAAACATTGTCTTCTCACTTCCCAAATCGAGTGCTCTAACCACTGCGTTACCACGGTACAATGAGACTAATGACTCGATTGTATGCTTGCTTGAAAAACAGAAAAAAATAACTCCAAATTACCATCAATAATTATTATCACAACCATTGCTACCACCATCATGATTATTATTATCATCATTATTATTATTATTATCATTATTATTATTATTATCATTATTATTATTACTATTATTATTATTATTATTATTATTATTATTATTATTATTATTATTATTATTATTATTATTATTATTATTATTATTATTA
>JAXCGZ010011010.1:0-11728 GCA_037179515.1 Halocaridina rubra
TTCGCATGCTCCATTTGATTAGGCTTGATAGACACTCGTACGAATGTGCTTGATTTCTAAAAGGTTACAGAAAGCCTCAAAGTGCCTACTTGTAAACTGACTTCCATTGTCAGAAGTGACTTGCTCAGGAAAGCCAACCCTGGAGCAGATTTCAAATAGGGCATGAGCGACTCCTTCATTTGTGATAGAAGACAGTGGCACTGCATCTGGGTACCTTGTTGTCAGGTCGACATATATCAGGAGGAAGTGTTTTCCCGTGGACGAAGCTGGATTAATAGGACCTAATATGTCAATAGCGACCTTGGAAAATGGCTCCATTGAGAGCTTAGTTATCCCCATGGGAACTTTCTGTACTGGTGCCGTTGAGGTGGATTGACTGATAGGGCAGGAGCCTACATATCTGTCTACCTCGGCGTACATGTTTGGCCATGCAAAAGCGTTCTGAATAATTATAATAATAATAATAATAAACTTAATTCCATTTCAATACAATGGGTATTCGTCAGCCAGGGCAAGCCCCAACCCCCCACTGTGGTGTCCAACCACAGCAGTTCCTGCCAGTAAACAGCTTAAACTCTCGGTCTTGGACGGGAACCGATCTTTCGACCTCGTGAATGCGAAGCCAGCGCGTTACCACTGTGCCGAGTTTTTGCTTTGCCTCTGTGTCCATTCAGAGGTAAATGGTGTGCCACATACATAGCCTGGCGGCGCAACGAAGCGGGCACCACCAACTGTTTAAAGGTGTGGCCATCTTTAGTCACATGCCTACGAAGTACTCCATCTTCAAGGGCGTAAGTGATCTGGCCTCCTCCTCTCACCGTGAAGGTCCTTCTCTTGGTGGCCTGCTGCATCCAGCGTTTGAGGCTGGGGCAGTCTTGCTGCAATTCGGCAAAGTCTGGATGGGACTTCAATGGCTCTAGAGGTGCAGCATCTGGTAAGGGAGGGGGAAACTCTCCGTGTTCCACATTACGCGTACTAACTGCGGCAGACTCAACGGAGTCAGTCGGAGAATCGTCCAAATTCTTGGCATCGAAGCCAGGAGTTGCTGCTGAAATAGCTTCATGCGACTTCCCCCGAGGGAAGTTATAATGAGAAATGTCCTTATGGTAGAGGTCGGCCTGGAAAGTAGGAACTAGGTTCAGTGCACGACCCATCAAGACAGGGTACATAAGCCCAATCATTGCCACAGCTGGGGCTTTTCCCTTGTAGTATTTGCAATCCAGGTTAATGACACAGCAGCGTCGTATTTGGGGTGTTCCTTCAGCAACATGCACACGAACAACTTTGTGGTAAAGTCTTCAACCCTGACTAATCTCTCATCAATAAGTATACCATTGGCCCCAGTATCAAGGGCTATCTTAGCTTTCACACCATTTATGGTTTCTAGGCATTTTGGGATCATTTCCAGATCATCATGTTCGATGAATTCCACATTGGCAAGTTTGCGTGGTGGTTCCTCGGCATTTTCCTCATTGGCCCTTTCTGTTTCCACAACATGCGCTGAGTGAGTGGCAAGACAGCTATGTGGGCCGCCGCTGTGTGAGGAATGTGGTGGCTCTTAGAGTTTGGCTGAAATCCCTGGGAAGGTGGAGCAGAGTAATGGCCTTTGCCTCTGAACTGCTGAGGCTTAGGTCTTACCTGGTCATCCTTCTTGAGTGTGGGTGCATGGCCATAATAAGGCTTAGGAGTGAGAGGAGGATGAGCTGGACGATTGAATTTTTGCGAGGGGCTCTTGTGCTTCCCGTTCCTATAATCTCTATTTCCGGATAAAGGACTACTGTCTGGGATTCCCGCTCGAAGCCGAGCAAGCGCAAGCTCATGTTCACGTTGTGCTTGTGCCTCATCACATTGTGCTTGTGCGTCATAACGTTGTGCTTGTGCCTCATTACTTGCTCTCTTCTCCAGCTTATCTCGGCGTTCAAACATCTTCTCATGAGCCCATTTGAAGACCTTCTGTCTTGGGGAAAAACCGTATCTCTCACCCCTAGCAATCATTATGTCCAGGTAATGCTCCTCATCGAATGTTTTGGTGGTTTCCATGTTTGTTTCCTAAACAGTCAATAACGAAGTGCCAAAACAACCACAAAAAAAAAGAAATCTCTACAATACAGTAGTAGAAAAAAAAAATGAAAGAACCACACAACACCAAGGAGAGAAAAAAAAATCAATGCCACAGATCAAACTTAAACGTAAAAGTGATCTCAAAATCTCACCATAAAAGTGACTCAAAATACAATCAATTGCAAGAGAAGCAAAATGTTGCAAATCAGTGCATGAAACACTGGCAATACAGAATGGCAGTCGTGCCTGCTTAACAGCAATACGTGGCAGTACCTGCAGTTATGGTGCAAATGAAAGGAATGAGCAACACAATCAAGTGCAACAGCAACAAAATGTTGCAAAGCAGTGCATGAAACACTGGTAATACAGAATGGCAGTCGTGCCTGCTTAACAGCAATATGTGGCAGTACCTGCGGTAATCGTGCAAATGAAAGGAATGAGCAACACAATCAAGTGCAACAGCAACAAAATGTTGCAAAACAGTGCATGAAACACTGGTTATACAGAATGTCAGTCGTGCCGGCTTAACAACAATATGTGGCAGTACCTGCAGTAATCGTGCAAATGAAAGGTATGAGCAACACAATCAGGTGCAAC
Organism: Halocaridina rubra; assembly: GCA_037179515.1. Lineage (NCBI taxonomy): Eukaryota > Metazoa > Arthropoda > Malacostraca > Decapoda > Atyidae > Halocaridina > Halocaridina rubra. The sequence continues at coordinate 2,659 of JAXCGZ010011010.1, forward strand.
AGCAACAAAATGTTGCAAAACTGTGCATGAAGCACTGGTAATACAGGATGGCAGTCGTGCCTGCTTAACAGCAATACGTGGCAGAACCTGAGGTTATGGTGCAAATCAAAGGAATGAGCAACAACGAATTTTACCGACTAGCACCCAGTGCCTGAGAGTACAAACAAGTACAGTATAGCGTATGAGTGCGTACATAGCACTACCCACAAATAAAATGTCGTAAGTAATACGAAAAAGTACAGTATAGCGGTCGTGCCTGCGTATAAGCACGTATATGGCAGTACCCACAAATAAAATGTCGTAAGTAAAATTCTGGAGTGTTACAAAAAGGACACAGATCCTATACAAAATACTCCAACGATAAGTTAACAGCTTACTAGGCAGCCAGATTACACATTACTAGTAATGAGAAAATTTATTTTCAAGTGACAACTCAGACACATGGAAGGCGTAGCCTAGGCTCGATAAATGACACCAAAGTTTTTCTTCCGAATCTATGAGCAGTCAATGCTTGAATATAATACACAATTATAAGCAAAAATACTTAATATGCTTTCTCCCAATTCCTAAATCCCAAGGAAATATAAACAATTCCTAATAAATATCACCCTTTAACGGATATATAAAACACGAATGCTTTAAAACACAATCTTATCACGCAAATAAATGAAATTTTAAATAACACGTCTTCTCGTCATGCAAAATTTCTAAAGTCTGTTACCACATAATCTCATGTAGATTTCCTGAAATTTTGTTTACCACATGGGAAACAAGAAAATATTAGTTACCATAATCAATATTGAAAATAAAAAAAATTTCTTATCCGCAACGTCTCTAGCGCGAAAATTTTCGTGTGCAGCCTAAGATTCATTTATTTCAATAATCGAGCCAATGGTAATCGGGTTTCATGTGCAATGTTAAAAAGCAAAATAAAAATAAATTTATAAAATCAGTCTGTCTGTTCGGGCCCCTGTTCGGGCGCCAATCTTGTTGGAGGTTAGGATGGTAGAGTGTTGTTAAGATTCTGTTTTACTAAGGGGACTCAAAGTACCTAGCTCGGTTAAGAGCTCACAAACTGACAGGACTGATATTTGTACTTGAACACCCCATCTCTATTACCATTAGTCGGTTAAATGAAACTCAGAATTCGACTTTCTTTTAATTTTGGAAATGCAATGACAATAAAAGAATTGAATTTTCTAATTAAATTTTATGAAATGCTACCTCGAATCCCGGAGGTGGTGAGCACGATTTCGTTTCCCGGCACCACGGATGTATGCCAAGACTTTGGCCTCAACTCGATGATTACTTCTGCCACACAGGCAGAGGAGAATACAGGACAATTGTTGTGCCAGATAAATTCCTGTGAAGATGCCGCGTAAATAATGTTTGAAATAAACTTAGACTGCTCAGGCGAGATGTTGCCTCTTGGAAGTTTGGGCGCCAAAGGAGAGCGTCTCATTTTCCCTCCTGGTGAGTTCATCTGTAGGATACATTTCTAGAGCAGTAACTGGCTCTGATATCATTTAAGGACTATTTTAGTGGTGGTCCCTGGCAGGCAATTATAGCAGAGATGCAAGGGAGAGACAGTATTTTTAGGTGCAACAAGTGGAAGCAAATAAAATAAAACGAGAATAATAATGAAAAGTTAGGTTACTGGTAAACAATCTCCAGAACGTTCTTGGCTCGTAGGAGATGGAAAATAGGAGCAGCCTTTATATTGGGACTATACTTCTACACGTACAAGAAGAGTAAATAAGGTATATTTAAAATTAGCTATAAGCTAAAATGTAAATTGCAAATAATCATAATCTGCAAAAGTCAAGAAGTGGGAATTATTTTTTTTAGTTAGAAAAATGACAGTTAAGTTACTAAATTAATTAATCAGGCATCTAACAGCCTCTGGTGACTTTGAGCAAAACACTCTGTCACACCACATAACTAATAAGGCATCAACTACAGCCTTTGGTGACTTTGAGCAAAACACTCAGTCACACTAAGCGGACAAATTTGACCATTAATCTTGAAATGTGATTGTTTTCAGTTTCATCCGTATGTTCTCATTCTACTCACAGAGGATAGCAAACTACTCTGAGAAAGTTGTTCCTCTGATTGAGGCTAAAACGCTTCCACTCTCTGAAGCTGCTAAGGAGGTATTTACATGATTAAAAACTGAAATTGAGAACTCGGTAGTACAATCCAGTGATGAAACTATCCGGTAGAGACGGATGAATTTGAGCATGCTGTGGTAGCCACTCTTAATCAGTCAGGAAGACCCGTGGCCTTTTCTAGGGCTCTTAGCCCTAGCCAAAGGAAATATCCTGCTATAGAAAAGGAAGCATGTGCAATAGTAAATGCACTTCACATATGGTGTCACTATCTGACTGGATGTAATTTTACTCTTATTTCCAATGAGAAATCAGTGGCTCGTATGCTGGACCCAAAGCAATCTGGCCATATGAAAAAATGACAAAATACAGAGGTGGAGAACTGAGCATGCCTTTTACAATTTTGACATTCAATATCGGCCTGGTAAGGATAATATCCCTGCTGATGCATTATCAAGGGTGCATTGCTCTGCTGTGGGTATAGAAACTTTACTGAATTTACACAATTCACTCTGCCACCCTCGTATAACATGAATACCGCATTTTGTTAGGATGCAAAATTTCCCCTTTTCTGTGGAGGAGGTAAAAAGGGTAACTTCCTCATGTCCAGTTTGTGCTCAGTGTAAGCCACAATTCTATCAACCTGAATCATCTCATTTTATCAAAGCAACGGTTCCATTTGAACGATTTAGTATTGATTTTAAAGGACCACTGCCATCCTCATAAAAGAATCAGTATCTGCTGACTGCTATTGATGAATTTTCTCGATTCTCATTCACATTTGCATGCCTTTTATGAGCTCACGGAATGTTATATGATGCTTTCGTCAATTATTTGCAATATTTGGTATGCCTATATGTGAGAGAGTGTTTCGATCAAAGTCACCAGAGGCTGTTAGATGCCTTATTAGTTAATTTAGTAACTTAACTGTCATTTTTCTAACTAAAAATAATTCCCACTTCTTGACTTTTGCAGATTATGATTATTTGTAATTCATATCTTAGCTTATAGCTAATTTTAAATATACTTTATTTGCTATTCTTGTACTTGTAGAAGCAGAGTCCCAATAAAAAGGCTGCTCTTACATTACCATCTTTTCAGTGAGCCTATCAGATACGTTTTCTTTACAATTTTCTTATGATAAAATAGCTCTTGCTAATAAATTATTATTAAATTTGTTCTTGCTGATGAATTTGTTTTGAATTTGACCTTGCTGTTATGTTATTAGCCTGTCTAGATATATTTCAGTAGCTTCTTTATTATTTGAGTACTTAAATTCTGTCTCCTACAATGCAAATAACGTTCTAGAGATTGTTTACCAGTAACCTAACTTTCCATTATTATTCTCGTTTTATTTTATTTGCTTCCACTTGTTGCACCTTAAATACTATCTCTCCCTTGCATCTCTGCTATAAATGCCTGCCAGGGACCACCACTAAAGTAGCCCTTAAATGATATAAGAGCCAGTTACTGCTCTAGAAATATACCCTAAAGACGACGTCACCATAAGGGACATTGAAGCGTCCTCATTTGGAGGCCAAACATCCCAGAGGCAGCATCTCATTTCAGCAGTCAAGTTTATTTCAAACCTTATTTACGTGGCATCTTCACAGGAATTCATCTGGCACAAACAAGGTTAGGGATAGTGTGATTACCTAATTGTGACTACCTAATTGTGTTTACTGGAAAGAGCCCAAAGCTCGTATCTTCCCGTCTCCTGATCGGTTCCATTTTAGACTTAGTGATACTTTTCATACCGTCCTTAAAACTATTTATTGAGATAGCATTAGCTACCTCCTCGCTTAGCGAATTCCAATTATCAACTACTCTTACACTGAAAAAGTATTTCCTTACATCCTGCAAAGAAGTTTTCTTACGAAGCTTCAAACTATGACCTCTAGTTCTAGAGCCAGCCATATCGAAATATCGATCCCTATCCACTCTATCATAACCATGAAGGAATTTAAAGACTGTCACCATATCCCCCCTTACTCTTCTAGCTTCGAGTGATGGTAAGTCTAATTCCCTCAGCCTCTCATCATAACTGAGATTGCGTATTTCTGGCACCAGTTTCGTGGCATGTCTTTGAACTTTTTCAAGCTTAGCTATGTGCTTTTTCAAGTGCGGATTCCAAAAGGGGGCTGCATATTCGAGTTTTGGCCTCACATAGGTTACATAAATATTTCTGAACATTTCCTTGTCCATGTTCCTGAAGGCTACCCTTACATTTGATAAGAATGCATATGCTGCCCTTACTATGCCATTTATATGTATTTCTGGAGACAAATCTGCCAGTATGTTTACTCCTAGGTCTCTCTCATTTTCTGTCTCTTGAAGTTGTACTCCAGCCACCGAGTAGTCAAGCTTGGGCCTTCATGCACTTGTACCCATTCTCATTACCTTACATTTTGAAGTACTGAATTTCATTAGCCACTTTTCTGACCACTCATGCAGATTATTTAGATCCTCCTGAAGTTCTCTACCATTGTTCTCGTTTTTTACTTTCTTCACAATCTTTGCATCATCTGCAAACATATTCATGAATGAATTTACAGACTCTGGTAGGTCATTTACATATACAAGGAATAAAAGTGGCCCTAAAACTGAACCCTGTGGAACTCCACTACTAACTCTTCTCCATTCAGACACTGAGTGTCTTACTCTAACCCTCTGTTCCCTTCCTTCTAAGTAAGTTTTTATCCATTCCAAAACTTTTCCACCTATTCTAGCCATTGAGTGCAGCTTCCTAATAAGTCTCTTATGTGGAACAGTGTCAAACGCTTTCTGGAAGTCTAGGAATATGCAATCTGCCCAGCCCTCTCTTTCCTGTAAGATTTGGCTTACCTCATCATAAAATTCTAATAAGTTTGTTACTGTTGATCTACCTTCTCTGAAGCCATGTTGCCTCACTGACAAAAAGTTGAAGGATTCCAAGTGAAGAGAGATATGTTTCCTTAGTAGTTTCTCCATAACTTTGCAAACTATGCTGGTCAAGAAAACTGGTCTATAGTTCAGAGCCGTATCCCTCCTTCCCTTTTTGAAGATAGGTATCACATTTGCTTGTTTCCAGCATCTTGGAATCTCCCCCGACTCCAGTGACTCCTTAAATATGATACTTAGTGCCACTGATATTGTGTTTGCGCATTTTTTAAGCACATGAGGGGATATGTCATCAGGACCTGTAGCTTTATGAACATCTAAATCCATCAGCGCTTTGCATACCTCTGTGGCTGTAAGGTTGATGTTCTCTAATACCGGCCCTTGAGCTTCTATCACTGCAATCTGAGGGGGTGGGGTATTTTCTACTGTAAATACTGACTGAAACTCCTTGTTCAATTCTTTGAAGATCTCTTCATCCGTCTCAGTGATGCTTCCATCCGCTCTCTTTAGCCTTAAAACCTGTTCTTTTACCTTCAGTTTTCCTCTGATAAAGCTGTGGAAAAGCTTGGGATTTTCTTTAGCCTTCCTGGTGATGTCCCTCTCATAATCTCTCTCTGCCTCTCTCCTTTTACTTAGGTAGTCATTTCTTGCTCTTTTGTAGGTTTGCCAGGCATTTATGTTTTTTCTCCTCCTATACCTTTTCCAGCATTTGTCTCTCCACTCCTTAGCTCTTTTACACCCATTATCGAACCATTTCTCTCTGGCATGAATTACACCTACTTTGGTGACAGGTATGCAGCAATCTACTATCTTCCCATATTTCTCACAAAAGATGTCATACATTTCTTGTACAGATTTGTTGTAAAATAAGGTTCTCCAGTCAATAACTGCAAAAAGCTCATTCATTTTGATGTAATCTCCTTTCGGATAGTTCCTCCTCATGTCCTCAGTGCCTCTACTCTCAGGAAGAATATCTTCAATGATATACTCCATCAACAACACACAGTGGTCACTCTTTCCAATTGGTGGTTCATACTCAATATTTTCAATATCCAACACATTATCTGTGAACACTAGATCAAGTAGTGATGGCTCATCCCCACCCCTGGCCCTTGTTGGTTCCATTACATGTTGGTGTAGGAAATTCCCTTGTACGCAATCTAGGAATCTTGCCCCGAATGAGTCCTCACCACTGTGTGGGTCAAGATTTATCCAATCTATCTCTTTATGATTAAAGTCTCCCATAATCAAAATCCTACATTTTTTCTCCCGTGCCATGTTAACAACTGAGTTTATGACTTCAATAGTACCTATATGACTTTCCTCATAAATTTCAAGCCTATTTTGGTTCCTTGGTGGGTTGTATACAACAGTTATTATAATGCTCTCTGACCCAGTATTTATGCGAGCAACAAGAAATTCCCTGAACTCACTTTCTATAGCCAAGTTTATATCTTCAACTTGAATCCTCTCACTTATGAGCAGTGCTATCCCTCCACCAGTCCTCTCAGATCTTTCAACCCTTAGTATTATGAAGCCCTTAGGAAAAACTGTGACACTGTTTATGTCCTCACTCAACTTAGTCTCTGTAATTGCTTGTGTGTATGGTAAAGCTCGTGGGTCAAGCAAATTGGTTTTTCGAGAATTAGTTACATTCGTTGCTTTCTAAATCTTACGAATTTTTTCTCAGATTCCATTCCCATACAAACAATATTTTGTAGATTACCTAACTGGAATCTCACTTGCCAAAGTTAATTCTTTAACCTGGAAATTACAACTGATATACATTGCTAAGAAGTTTCTTTTGACTGAATGTGATAAACGAAAATCTCATCCTCTGAAGACTGGTTATGAGCCCGTAGAAATCTATCCTTTCTCCTAACAAATTCTAATTTCATTTCACCCCTTTCTATCATCGTAAATAAAGCGTTTTACGTCAAAAACTCGTGAATAAAGCTATTTGCTATATAAATTGCGAATAATTAATAATTTAACTAAAGTGTTTTATGCCATAAACTTCAAGTAATTAAATGGTAATTTTACCCTGTTGGCTTGCAAATATTTCCTGTTAACCACAATTTAATGAAGGCATAATGTATTTATCTTGCTGATTCTTCATGTGTTGGGGATAAAGTGTTTTGAGTTATAAGTTGCAAATACTTCATAAGGTGGTTTTGCCCCCCACCATTTTCATTGCAAACAGTTCTTGATAACCAAAAGTGAATGAATACTGTATTTATCTCGTAGATTCTTCCTTTATCGTAAATAGAGTGTTTTACCATATTAAATGCAAATCAGTAATAAGCATTGCAGCTTTGGTGGTTAACCACAATTTAAGGAGTACATACAGTACTGTATTTGTCTTCCTTATTCTTCATTTATTGTGAATAAATTGTTTAACCAATATATTTTCATCGTGTAGAATAATATTGGAAACTCATCATATGTGTGCTCATGCTTTCAGTTTCCCATTATTAACAGTGTGTCGTTTCTGTTTCTGCAATTGCAGTGTCCTCTATACTACTCTGCCTGTGTGACAGAGGTAATCGTCGAGTTAAAGCCAAAGTTTTGGCATATGTCTGTGGTGCCGGAAAACTAAATTGTACTCACCACCTCCGGGATTCAAGGCAGCATTTCATAAAATTTAATTTGAAAATTTTAGTCGATTCTTTTAATGTCATTGCATTTTCAAAATTAAAAGAAAGTTGAATTCTGAGTTTCATTTAACCGAGTAGTGGTTTAACGGGTGTGGTATTCAAGTACAAATATCTGTCCTGTCTGTTAACCGAGCTCCGTACTTTGAGTCCCCTTAGTAAAACAGAATCTTAACAACTCTCCATTAGCCCAACAATATTGGTGCCCAAACAGGGACCTGAACAGACAGACTGATTTTGATAAATTTATTTTATTTTGCTTTTCAACATTGCAATGAAACCCGATTACAACTGGCTCGACTATTGAAATGAATGAATCTTAGGCTGCACGCAAAAATGTTATCGCTAGAGATGTTGCGGATCAGAATTTTTTTTTTTTCAAAATTAATTACGGTAACTAATATTATCTTGTTTCCCATGTGGTAAACAAAATTTCAGGAAATCTGCATGAGATTATGTGGTAACAGGCTTAAGAAATCTTGCATGACAAGAAGACGTGTTATTTAAAATTTCATTTATTTGCGTGATAAGATTGAGTTTCAAAGCATTCGTGTTTTATATATCCGTTAAAGGGTGATACTTGTTAAGAATTGTTTATATTTCCTTGGGATTTAGGAATTGGGAGTAAGCATATTAAGTATTTTGCTTATAATTGTGTTTTATATTCAAGCATTGACTGCTCATAGATTGGGAAGAAAAACTAGGCTAAGCCTTTCATGTATCTGAGTTGTCACTTGAAAATAAATTTTCCCATTACTAGTAGACATGTGTAATCTGGCTGCCTAGTAAGCCGTTAGCTTATCTTTGGTGTAGTTTGCATTGGATCATTGCCCTTTGGGCAACACTCCAGAATTTTACTTACGACATTTTCTTTGTGGGTAAAGCCATATACGCTCTCATACGCAGGCACGAATGCTATGCTATATTTATTTGTATTCTCTGGCACTGGGTGCTAGTCGGTTAAATTCGTTGTTGCTTATTCCTTTCATTTGCATCATAACTGCAGGTACTGCCACGTATTGCTGTTAAGCAGGCACGACTGCCATCCTGTATTACCAGTGTTTCATGCACTGTTTTGCAACATTTTGCTGCTGTTGCACTGGATTGTGTTGCTCATTCTTTTCATTTGCACCATAACCGCAGGTACTGCCGCATATTGCTGTTAAGCAGGCACGACTGACATCCAGTATTACCAGTGTTTCATGCACTGTTTTGCAACATTTTGTTGCTGTTGCACTTGATTGTATTTTGATACACTTTTATGGTGAGGTTTTGAGATCACTTTTACATTTAAATTTGAACTGTGGTGTTGAATGTTTTTCTCTCCTTGGTGTTGTGTGGTTCTTTCATTTCTTTCTACTATTGTAGAGATTTTTTTGTGGTTGTTTTGACACTTCATTATTGACTGTTTAGGAAACCCCCATGGAA
>JAXCGZ010011011.1:0-2500 GCA_037179515.1 Halocaridina rubra
CGAAACACAAGTTTATGTTTCCTGCGGTTTAGGAAATGGCTAACTTCCTGGCCTTTCCTGCCCTTCTCGATGCCAGATCCTAAGTCTCACGGTTCCGGTCATATATCTCCTTGACACTTTCTACAAACATTGTAATAAAATCTCTGTGCCCTCGACCAACCGTTACCCCTCAAGATCTGTTACAAGTTTCAGATTCTGGCTTCAGCATGACGGACTGGCTTCAGCATGACGGAAGTCATACGACAATGATGATAATAATAATAATGATAATAATGATAATAATAATAATAATAATAATAATAATAATAATAATAATAATAATAATAATAATAATAATAATAATAATAATAATAATAATAATAATAATAATAATAATAATAATAATAATAATAATGATAATAATAATAATAATAATAATAATAATAATAATAATAATAATAATGATAATAATAATAATAATAATAATAATAATAATAATAATAATAATAATAATAATAATAATAATAATAATAGCTTATAAAATGTACATAAGGTTCTGAGAATGGATAGTCATTTGTGTATATGACAGCAAGTGAGTAATGCTGAGCATCTATTGGCTTATTCATTTATTTATTTTATTTTGTCTGTTTTAGAAAAGAGATCTGGGAACGAATGTTTGGCCAAGAAAAAATAATATTTAATACAAAGAAAGAAAGAACATATTTTCAATACTGAGAGAAGTCAGGATTTTTTTTTTATTTAAGATACGATTAATTATTACAATTCCATATATATAAATATATATATACATATATATATATATATATATATATATATATATATATATATATATATATATATATATATATATATATATATGTGTGTGTGTGTGTGTGTGTGTGTGTGTGTGTGTGTGTGTGTGTGTGTTTGTGTGTGTGTGTGTGTGTGTGTGTGTGTGTGTGTGTGTGTGTGCGTGTGTGTGTGTATTTTATGTGTCAGTTTTAGTCCCCATTTTGAGGTGGACACAGACGGATTAAATTTGGAGATTATAAAGCTAGGTGCCTTTTCTAACCTCTCTAGTCGAGCATACTGCCACTGCGCTATTCTATTTGACCCTAATTGCAAAACGGGGTTAAGCAATGCTTTATACAGTTGACAAAGCTGCGAAGAAACGAGATAGACAAAAAGAATTAGTGATCAGTGTATATGATGTCCGGAAATGTATTTTTTTTTTCTTTAAGATAATATTTAAGACGATATCTAAAAGGCAAAATATCAAACACATGTAAACAGAGGACAATAATTAATCATTCAAACGTATTTTCTAAAATATTTTCATGTAAATGTTATAATAATTTTTAATTTATATTGTACAGCGATCGAAACACCAAGTACTCGAACACGGATAAAAGTGAGGAGAAAAATAACTGCTGTAAGGATTTCATAGTGTTAAGGACAGACGTGATAAGTGCTGGCAAGTAAGGAAAGAAAAAATGAAAAGGGGGGAGTTACGAACACAGGGCTCTTTCCCGTTAACACAATTGGGTAAATAATATTTGTTAAAAATCGTGAGGTTAAGTAATCAAGTAAGGATGAACAGATTACTTCATCTGTACTTCGGCATGCAAAACCCAACTGGACATAAGAAGAAAAGTCTAATAAAAAAAAAACTTTCATTTGGTTGATATACACTACTCAAGAAGCTCGCTAAATATAGCATTGAGAGGACAATAGTGAAACAGCATCTTCACAAGATCGGATTTCAATCAAGGTAAAATCACAGTCTCAGCCCTCGGGTAATAAAAAGTTAAAATATTTTGCAGTCAATGTTTAAACTTGAGACAAAGAAGTTTTTTAGAGTCCTGATTAGAAAAGAAAAAGGAATTCTTATGGGCGGTTTACACGGTCAAACGGTTCGTCGAACGCGGTTCGACAGACAAGTGTTTGAAGTGATGTTCGAACTTGTGAACGAGGTATTTGGTTGTCGAACACGTTCCGTGTTCAACAACCAAATACCCCGTTCACACGTTCGAACATCACTTCAAACACTTGTCTGTCGAACCGCGTTCGACGAACCGTTTGACCGTGTAAACCGCCCTTTAGATTTCAGGAGGTATTCGCGATTTTGGGGAAAATACAAAGGGCTTAAATTTCAGTTCCCTAATTCAGTAATGGTGCAGCATCGTATATCGTTGCCAACATTATCAAATCATCCTATGCATTAAGAACTACAGTGATTTTAATAGATTAATCTTAAATCATTTTACAAATTATAATTAAGTGGTAGAGCGCGCGAGTCGGGGAGTGACAAGCTGACCAACGTGGATTTGATCTCACAGCGGGGCGTTAGGAGGATCATCCAACCTTAATACTCTAGTTCCAAGCTTTCCGTGTCCACCCCCATTCAAATGGAAATTAATTGTTGCACGAAAACGCCAAAGCATGTATAGTTATATGACTTCTCAGTTCCATAATGTTACCCATTTCATTTTAATACCCTTGTTATTTTATATCATTAAAA
>JAXCGZ010011011.1:7500-11684 GCA_037179515.1 Halocaridina rubra
TGATTAGTAGGTTTGCCATGGCACCAGCCTCCCGTTGAAAGACTACGTCTGAAAGTATTAGGATTTAGCTAGTTTGTGGGGATTACTGACTAACTCCGGGGGCATTTAAGATTGTTATCTATTAATCCCATGCATAGGACCCCTGGGCGGGTCTTTTGTCTCCTTCTTTTCAAGTGTTCTTCTGTTTAGCTAGTTGTATCTCTTACCATTGTACTTTGAGAAGGTGACCAGTTTAGGTCACGAAATGAATAAGTACTTATATATATATATATATATATATATATATATATATATATATATATATATATATATATATATATATATATATATATATATAATATATATATATATATATATATATATATATATATATATATATATATATATATATATATATATATATATATATATATATATATATTTATATATATATATATATATATATATATATATATATATATATATATATATATATATATATATATATATATATATATATATATATTCATGTTGCTAATGCTGAACATTCAATGATTTAAGTACAACTCTTGATTGTACAATATAAAACTTGGATAAATTATCTTATGGTGCATAAATTGTTACAAATATAGCATTTATGTAACATAATGAATTTCTTAAGTAATTTATTGTATGTATATATAGCAAATTGATAAGCTAACGAAGATTGCAAGTGTTTAAAAATAAATTTAGTTATGTTAACATTGTTCTTATCTTTCCACGCTAAGCGCGCAAGGCGTCTGTCTCTGTACTTCTGCTAGCAAGGCGGCCCATACCGACCTCTCGCATTTTTTCTATTTGACTTGACCAAGTTTAACTTTTCAGAATGAGTAAGGCTCATCCTCCAGAACTCAAAAAGTAAGTAATTATGGACTGAAGGTGATGATAATTATTAAAAGAGAGATAATTCGTGTTCACGTTAAGCAGGTCGTAGTTTTAACCCCCCCCCCCCCCACGTCAACGTTTCATCATGATGTCTGCCTGGCTCATTAGGGAGGGTGAAATTGCAAAAGCTTTGAAATAAGATACACATTTGCTATTTAGAGTTTGAAGGCAAGCCTCAATGGGGTGAAGGTGTAAATGTTAATTAAAAAAGAGCATTCTTCATTTAAGCTATGTCGTCCTTTTGCAACATTATCGTTTCGTCATATGTCTCGTGCTTTGAGGAAGTGTAAAATTGGGAAATTTCTGGAAAGGATGTAAAAATTATATATATATATATATATATATATATATATATATATATATATATATATATATATATATATATATTATATGGTAAGTGTTTACTTGCACACACAAGTTAGGAAAAGGTCCCTTGAGATTAGATACTAGGCAAACTTTACCCTCAGTTAAAAAAAAAAAAAATGTGCTCTTAAAAATTATTGTTCATTAAAGGTATTTGTTCATTGTTTTGTATTTTCTTTGCACCAGTTGGGGGTGTGCATAGAAAATACAATGATGAAATATGCAAAACTGCTAAAGACTAATATACACCAATTGAGCATACCTGTAGTTTTGTAAGAATTTTTGCCCAATAAGTTAGTGGGTTTTTTTGCACACCGCCATTCCCTATCTGCTTAGTCCATCTCATACTAATCGTTTCTTGCTTTTTAAATCCTTTTACAATGTGTGCTGTCAGTCTCTTGCAGTTCCTTTTGTAGCTAATCAAACTAAATCTCATATAATGTTGATAGATTTCACAATATTTTTTCTAAACGGAATTTTCGAAGTAGAGTTTTGAACAAATTGTGCCTCTAAAAAAGGATACTAAAATTTGGGGATGCAGTTGAGGATGAAATATTACTTTGGGGCACATAATAACTAAACCTGTTTGGCCAATATGCGGTAGTGACACCTCGTGAACCAGAAAGATATTTGGGGATAAAGGAGTTACTTGAGTACCTTGAAGTTTGATTAGTAATGGGACTTTGATTCTCGATTATAGTTTACAAATCTTATGTAAAGTAAGCACCTGCAGCTCTTATATATATATATATATATATATATATATATATATATATATATATATATATATATATATATATATATATCAATGGCTCTGTTCATTATTGCATTTTATGTTATTATATTTCAGTTACTGTATTTGATTGACAATGAGACTTCCCCAGCCTTAAGAAGAAACAAAGTAAAGAAAAATAATCCAGTACTGTTCCTTTAATGTACAATATTATTTTTTATCATTTATGTGATAAACTGGTGCGTTTCAATACACCCTTACCAGTTTTGTAATGATTTTAATAAATGATATTCAGTAGATGCATTCAACAATGATCTATCGTTAACTGTTGCTGTATCATATAATGTGAGCTGAACCTGCAACAAGATGTGCTCAGAAATTTCTTAGAGATATTCCTTAGTAAACTAATAAATATTGATTTTTGGAGGACACCTCTTCTAGAAGTATTTTGAAATACTGTATTAGGATTGTCAGACCAATTAAAAACCAAACTGTAAACTCACTTTAGTACTCATTTTTTTATCACTTTTTCTTTAATGTTGTTTCGGTTTTACATCACGAACTCCCTTTTCTACTAAGGGCTAGGACGGTTGCCTTTTTGCAAAGGACTTGTTTTGGCAAATGTAATCGTTACCCTGAGTGTATGCCCTTACTAACCTCAGTCCGTGATGGGGTGCGAAGCCTCGACCTGCCGACACAGTCGCAGACGTTACCATTTAGCCACGGAGACTACTATTCACTTTTTCTTTAATATTTATAATTACTTTTGTCCCCCTCCTAAACGTGTTTCTCAAGGTGTTTCTATTATTTGTTTAAATTTGCTCGTGCTGTTTAAATATATAAGGAAATATAGTTCATCTCTTTTATGCAGATCATTGACTTGTTCTGAATCTTAATTCTACACTAATTTTTACTTTTTAGGTATATGGACAAACGCGTCCTCACTAAACTGAATGGAGGACGTGTAGTTGAAGGCACGCTGCGTGGCTTTGATCCCTTCATGAACTTAGTGATTGATGATGGTATTGAGATTCGTAAGACTGGAGATCGCATCACTATTGGAGTGTCTGTAAGTTTTAAGAATATTTTGATAAATCATCAAATTCGGACTTTCCTCTATCATGCATGATCATTCATAAACTGATATTGAAAATGCCTTCAATTCAACCTTATATCTAAGGTATGCTGGTACATTTACACCTAAAAATATTAAAGGATTTTGCTTGCAATTTTATTACAGTGAGAAAATTCAAAATCTTTTGTGAGTTATTGATATATTTTTTAATGATGTTTTATAATGTTAATGGGATTGTATCAAACATATCTATGTATTCACAATCCATTATAAACACAATTTTGAAAATTTATCCCAAATCTGAACTATGGTACTGACTTTATGATATAATAGTTTTAAGACCTTGACTCATTAGGTAAAAGAGCAACTCAGTTAACATTGGAAGTTAATTATTTTATATTGAAAAGCATATTTCCCCCTCCCATGATACCATATTCCTCAAAAGCTTGTAGGCAGACCCAGATGTAAAAAATTTTGAGACAGCAGCCTTCTGCATTGAATGCTAAAATTTCCTTTTGGGTGTACTGACTCATGGAGATACAAGGGTAGCATTCCCTAAAGCCTTCCAAGACATCTCATACCTCAGAGGCTTGCTTTGTGGCACGGTTCAATAACAGTAAAAGTCAGGCAACATTGTTTTTATGTATACAAGATTCTTTCTCTCATAGATGACAACAGCCATAACATAATGAGAGTAAAAATATTTTTCTTGATTTTGTATTTAGGTAGATCAATATTAAACCCTTCCCAACCCTCAATATCTTACTCATATCTCCCATATTTATTTTTATAAGTCAGGGGAACGTTTAAATATATGATAAGGAAAATGTCTCCTGTAGAGTAGCTATTTTCTTTGTACATGGAGTCATTGGAATAGAAATAGCTTTTGCTAAGAATTTTTTTGCATTTAACTTGTTGGCAATTTAGTTTATATGTGAAAAGTTAAAATGTAGTGTCTGGTGAATGCCATGCTGTCAAAACTTTAGTTATAATTCTAATATTTCAATTTATGTCAGCCTAGCCTTCTGAAACATATGTTTCATTTTCCCTATATAAGGGGAGTGGCTGAGTCAAAAAATTCTCTGACTCTTTGGGAAGAGAAAGTAGAAA
>JAXCGZ010011012.1:0-5000 GCA_037179515.1 Halocaridina rubra
GCAAAAATGCTAGTGATATACACAGACACATGCTTGTTTATTATGGCTGTCTTTTCTCTTTTTTTTCTTTTCTCTTTTTATAAATTGGAGGGTCGAGTCAAAGCACTTACTCGCCATAAGTCAAAGATACCTCCAACGAAATTTAAACAAGAGACAACAAATATATTTAATAATTACACTTAATAAAATATGAAACTCTTGGAAGCTTAGCAAGCATTGTAAATTAAAAATATTTTACACTAAAGCATATACTTCAAGATATTTTTTTTTCAAAACTTATATAATCTACTAATATTTACAATTATCCTCTCTTAACAAACGGTATAAAAGGACATGTGTATCATTATTTACATTTCTTATTGAACATATGCGCTCTGAGAATCTCAAATTATCTTAATGAGCATAATAGTAATTATAAATTTCACGACAATGAACAATAATTAACAATAATTATCTTCAGATAAGCTTCTCAAAATCGTTAATATCTTTAGCTCTTCGAAATATTATGATTATCATATGAAGACTATACCCATATCTCAACATAAAAAAAAAAATAAAAAGAAGTGTGTATATGAAAAAAAAATATAAAAAACGTGTATCAGTGAATGCTGTAATAAAATAAAATAAAATAATATTTCACTTAAAAACATTAAAAGAATAAACTTTTCATAAGTTTTATAATCTCTTTAGGAGTCGTACATTAAAGAAAAAATTTTTCTCTGAACTCAACGCTTGCTTTTTCTTTTTTTCTCTCTTAAATTATTATTTCCCAACAGTCTACCTCTGCTAACAGGAAAAGTCTTGAAGCCTCTATATATACGTATATCATTTAGTCATTTATTTATCTATTTAGAGTATTTATTCGAACAATTAATGTATATATTTCAGCTAGAAAAGAAAAATAATTAATAAATTCGCGTCCTTTATCAGTTAATGTCCCTCTTAGAATTTCGAAAATAGAACAACTATCTTACTGGCGGAGTAGGGGACATAAAATAAAAACTGTACCTCTGCCATATTTGGGCAGGTGGAAATTTACAACGTTGACTCTTGAAGCATTTACATAAACATAGGCAGGAGGTCAGATCCTTAGCTGAGGAGAACAGGGATCTGAGAGGTAAAGTAGAGGTGTTAACCAGGAAGGGTCGATTGAATAATGAAGACGACTGGAAAGTTGTGAATAAGGGTTCAACGAAAATGGTTCTTAAGAAAAATGATACTTTTAGACTACAGGTTGCTAATTCATTTAGGTCACTTAGAGATGAATGTGACAGTGGCGGCAGTAATTCTTCAGGAACCATAGAGTCAGATAGGTGTACTAGCGATCGTAAAAATGGAAATGGGAAAAGCTCTCAGGTCAAGAGCCTAGGTAAGTCTCCCAAGGTCGGAGTAACCCATCCTCCGGATAAGTCTCGTTCTTTGGTAATTGTAGGGGATTCACTATGCAGATATGTAGACAGGAAACTCAGTCATAGAGTTAGAGGAAAATATTTTTTCCCTGGAGCAGGTATGAAGAAGGTGGGTGAGTCAATAAATAGCTGGATTGAGAAAAAAGATGTTGTTTGTTTGATAGCTGGGGGAAATGACGTGCAGGATGGTAGAAGTGAAGAGCTGATTAGGTTGTATAGACAAGCCCTGGATAAGATTAGGAAAAGGGGTGCAGTTCCTGTGATGTGTGGTATTCTCCCTAGGCTTAGCCAAAGTTCAGAGTGGTGGTCTCGAGCTATAGGAGTAAATGCTAGGATGAAAGTCTTCTGTCGGGAGAATAATATAGGTTTTATAGACGGGTGGGATCACTTCACTAGTCGTAAGCATATGTATGCAAGGGATGGAGTGCATCTTTCTAATTCAGGTGTCTCGGTATTGGCTGGTATGATAGACAGAGAGGTAGGGGAGTTTTGTTAGACACAAATAATGAAATGATTAATACTTGTGCAGAGAAATTAGTCAGTAAGGGTTCAGTAAATAGTGGGTCAAATAACTTGGAGTCTAAGGATAAGAACCATTTGTTACATAGAACAAATATTAACAAAAAGAATAGCCACAAGAAGGGTGAAGCTAGAGAAAGTTTAAAAGTATATTATACAAATAGCCGTAGTTTAGGTAACAAGATAGAAGAACTGAGAGCCATAGTATGTAGTGAGAGACCTGATATAATATGCATTAGTGAAAGTTGGATTAAATTAGAAAGCAAACACCTTAAAGCTGAGTACATAATTACAGGATATAAACTTTATAATGCTGATCGTAGTGCAGATAAAAGAGGGGGAGGGGTAATTATGTATATTAAAGATAGCCTCAGAAGCTGCATTAAGTCTGGAATTAAGACAAATCTAAATTCAGAAACCTTATGGGTTGAAATTAAAAATAATATAGAAAGTCTAGTTGTAGGAGTAGTCTACAGACCACCTGATCTAGATAATATAGAGTCGCAAGTTATATACGATGAAATTTCTAAAGTGAGCAGGTCAAATAGAGTTTGCATTGTAGGCGATTTTAATTTTAGACATATTAACTGGGAAACCATAACAGGTGATAGTAGCTCTAAGGAGTTTTTGGAAGTAGTAGAAGACAATTTCCTTTCTCAGCATGTACATGAAGCAACACGGGGGGTGAATACACTAGATTTAGTTCTTAGTAATAGAGAGAATATGGTTACAAATTTAGAAGTTGGTGAAAAATTGGGCAACAGTGACCATGATTCCATTAGATTTAACATAATTTTCAAGGAAACTATAAAGGAAAATAAGAATATTGTTCCAAACTTTAGAGCAGGAGATTTTGAGGGCTTAAAAACTAAATTATCTAATGAGGTATGGGAAGGGATTTCTGGGGTACAGATGTGGGTAGTTAATCCAGCAGGTCAGGTCGCAGGTAGCGGATTACCCCGTAATTTGGGTACCACATGCCAAGGATTATCACAAGATAAGATCAATACATTAAATTCTCTCACAGGAAAGAACAGCAGCCCGTCAGTTAATATAAATTTGGATGAGGAATATAACAATTTTGTCATGACTCTTAAGAATAGTCAGAGAGACTATATTCCCATGAAACATTGCAGATCAAGAAAAAATGACCCTAAATGGATGAACAATAGAATAAAGAATCTTATAGGTATTAAAAGAGGAATATACAGGAAACTAAAAAGAGGTGAAGAGCAGGTGAGGCAGCAATATATACAGTTAAACAGGGAAGTTAAAAAGATAGTTAGAGAGTCGAAAAGAAAATACGAAGTTCGAATAGCAGGAGAAGCTAAAGAAAATCCTAAAGGGTTTTATCAACATTATCAAACAAAATTTAAGGAAAAAGTCGGACCAATTGAAGTAGCCAATGGCCATATCACAGATGACGATAAAGTGATGTGTACATGTTTAAATGATTATTTCTTATCTGTATTTACAAATGAAAACTTGGAAAATATTCCGGAAGTAGAATCCTTTTACAGAGACAGTCCCGATAATATACTTAGTTCAATAAATATTACGAGAGAGGAGGTAATAAAAGAAATAGATAAATTAAAGGCTCATAAATCTCCGGGACCTGATGGAATATATGCTAGAATATTAAAGGAATGCAAGGAAGAGCTTAGTTGTCCTCTAACTGCATTATTTAATAATTCAATAAAATTAGGATCGGTACCCATGGAGTGGAAATTGGCAGATGTGGTACCAATATTTAAAAAAGGAGAACGTGTTAAAAAGAATAATTATAGGCCGGTAAGTTTAACGTCAACAGTGGGTAAGATTCTAGAATCCATAATTGCAAATAAAATAAGGGCACATCTAGAATTACACAGACTGATAAAACTTTCACAACACGGGTTTCTTAAGGGTTTTTCGTGCCTTACAAACTTACTGTCTTTTTATTCAGAAGTTTACGAGGCAGTAGATTGTGGCAAAGAATATGATACAATATATCTAGATTTTAGCAAAGCTTTTGATAGAGTTCCTCACAAAAGGTTAGTTAAAAAGCTGGAAGCTCATGGTATAGGAGAAGCTGTGCTCAGATGGATCAAACAATGGTTAAAAAACAGAAAACAGAGGGTTTGCATAAATGGAGAGAAATCAGAGTGGGGCTCGGTTACAAGCGGGGTACCACAAGGCTCGGTACTGGGTCCTCTATTATTCATCGTATATCTAAATGATCTGGATTCGGATATCAGTAGTAACCTAAGTAAATTCGCAGACGACACTAAAATAGGTAGAACTATAAATGGAAAAGAAGACATTCATGCTTTACAGGAAGATCTAAATAGATTATCTGAATGGTCGGACAAATGGCAAATGGAATTTAATGTTGAAAAATGAAAAGTAGTTAAAATGGGTACTATAAAAGACAATACTAGTTATAAGCTAAATAACCATGAAATCATGAGTTCTCAGTGTGAAAGGGATTTGGGAGTTCTTGTGAGTAGTAGTCTTAAGCCAAGAGAGCAATGCACAGCAGTCAGAAATAAAGCAAACAGAATTTTAGGATTTATCTCAAGAAGCGTCAGCAATAGGACGGAAAAAGTTATTTTGCAGCTCTATCTTGCATTAGTTAGGCCCCATTTAGATTATGCTGTGCAATTCTGGTCACCCTATTATAGAATGGAAATTGAATCCTTGGAGAGAGTGCAACGAAGAATGACCAAGATGATACACAATATCAGAAATCTACCATATGAGGACAGATTAAAAAAACTTAATCTACATTCTCTAGAGAGGCGAAGAGTTAGGGGGGATATGATTGAAGTGTATAAATGGTTTAAAGGGATT
The DNA here is from genome assembly GCA_037179515.1 of Halocaridina rubra. Classification (NCBI taxonomy): domain Eukaryota; kingdom Metazoa; phylum Arthropoda; class Malacostraca; order Decapoda; family Atyidae; genus Halocaridina; species Halocaridina rubra. Next base: position 4,761 of record JAXCGZ010011012.1, read on the forward strand.
AACAAGGGAGATATTAATAAAGTTTTAAAAATTCATGATCAAACCAGAACTCGTAATAATGGATTTAAGCTTGATAAATTTAGGTTCAGAAGGGAAATTGGTAAAAATTAGTTTGGTAATAGAGTAGCTGATGCATGGAACAAGCTTCCTAGTGTGATAGTAAATGCCAATACCTTAGACACCTTCAAATGTAGATTAGATAGACATATGACAGAGGTAGGGTGGGTATGAATAGGTTAG
>JAXCGZ010011012.1:10000-11613 GCA_037179515.1 Halocaridina rubra
TATATATATATATATATATATATATATATATATATATATATATATATATATATATATATATATATATATATATATATATATATATATATATATATATATATATATATATATATATATATATATATATATATATATATATATATATATATATATATATATATATATATATATATATATATATATATATATATATATATATATATATATATATATATATATATATATATATATATATATATATATATATATATATATATATATATATATATATATATATATATATATATATATATATATATATATATATATATATATATATATATATATATATATATATATATATATATATATATATATATATATATATATATATATATATATATATATATATATATATATATATATATATATATATATATATATATATATATATATATATATATATATATATATATATATATATATATATATATATATATATATATATATATATATATATATATATATATATATATATATATATATATATATATATATATATATATATATATATATATATATATATATATATATATATATATATATATATATTATATATATATATATATATATATATATATATATATATATATATATATATATATATATATATATATATATATATATATATATATATATATATATATATATATATATATATATATATATATATATATATATATATATATATATATATATATATATATATATATATATATATATATATATATATATATATATATATATATATATATATATATATATATATATATATATATATATATATATATATATATATATATATATATATATATATATATATATATATATATATATATATATATATATATATATATATATATATATATATATATATATATATATATATATATATATATATATATATATATATATATATATATATATATATATATATATATATATATATATATATATATATATATATATATATATATATATATATATATATATATATATATATATATATATATATATATATATATATATATATATATATATATATATATATATATATATATATATATATATATATATATATATATATATATATATATATATATATATATATATATATATATATATATATATATATATATATATATATATATATATATATATATATATATATATATATATATATATATATATATATATATATATATATATATATATATATATATATATATATATATATATATATATATATATATATATATATATATATATATATATATATATATATATATATATATATATATATATATATATATATATATATATATATATATATATATATATATATATATATATATATATATATATATATATATATATATATATATATATATATATATATATATATATATATATATATATATATATATATATATATATATATATATATATATATATATATATATATATATATATATATATATATATATATATATATATATATATATATATATATATATATATATATATATATATATATATATATATATATATATATATATATATATATATATATA
>JAXCGZ010011013.1:0-11574 GCA_037179515.1 Halocaridina rubra
CATGCAGTTATTGTGCAAATGAAAGGAATGAGCAACACAATCAAGTGCAACAGCAGCAATATGTTGCAAAACAGTGCATGAAACACTGGCAATACAGAATGGCAGTCGTGCCTGCTTAACAGCAATATGTGGCAGTACCTGCGGTTATTGTGCAAATGAAAGGAATGAGCAACACAATCAAGTGCAACAGCAACAAAATGTTGCAAAACAGTGTATGAAACACTGGTAATACAGAATGGCAGTCGTACCTGCTTAACAGCAATACGTGGCAGTACCTGCAGTTATGGTGCAAATGAAAGGAATGAGCAACAACGAATTTTACCGACTAGCACCCAGTGCCTGAGAGTACAAACAAGTACAGTATAGCGGTCGTGCCTGCGTATGAGCGCGTATATGGCAGTACCCACAAATAAAATGTCGTAAGTAATACGAACAAGTACAGTATCGCGGTCGTGCCTGCGTATGAGCGGGTATATGGCAGTACCCACAAATAAAATGTCGTAAGTAATACGAACAAGTACAGTATCGCGGTTGTGCCTGCGTATGAGCGCGTATTTGGCAGTACCCACAAATAAAATGTTGTAAGTAATACGAACAAGTACAGTATCGCGGTCGTGCCTGCGTATGAGCGCGTATATGGCAGTACCCACAAATAAATTGTTGTAAGTAAAATTCTGGAGTGTTACCAAAAGGGCACAGATCCTATGCAAAATACACCAACGATAAGCTAACAGTTTACTAGGCAGCCAGATTACACATTTCTACTAGTAATGAGAAAATTTATATTCATGTGACAACTCAAACACATGAAAGGCTTAGCCTAGGCTCGATAAATGACACCAAAGTTTTTCTTCCAGTCTATGAGCAGTCATTGCTTGAATATAAAACATAATTATAAGCAAAAATACTTAATATGCTTTCTCCCAATTCCTAAATCCTAAGGAAATATAAACAATTCCTAACAAGTATCACCCTTTAACGGATATATAAAACACGAATGCTTTAAAACTCAATCTATTCACGCAAATAAATGAAATTTTAAATAACACGTCTTCTCGTCATGCAAAATCTCTAAAGTCTGTTACCACATAATCTCATGTAGATTTCCTGAAATATTGTTTACCACATGGGAAACAAGAAAATATTAGTTACCATAATCAATATTGAAAATAAAGAAAAATTTCTTAACCGCAACGTTTCTAGCGCGAAAATTTTCGTGTGCAGCCTAAGATTCATTCATTTCAATAATCGAGCCAATGGTAATCGGGTTTTCATGTTCAATGTTAAAAAGCAAAATAAAAATGAATTTATAAAATCAGTCTGTCTGTTCGGGTCCCTGTTCGGGCGCCAATCTTGTTGGGGTTTAGGATGCTAGAGTGTTGTTAAGATTCTGTTTTACTAAGGGGACTCAAAGTACCGAGCTCGGTTAAGAGCTCACAAACAGACAGGACAGATATTTGTACTTGAACACCCCATCTCTATTACCATTAGTCGGTTAAATGAAACTCAGAATTCAACTTTCTTTTAATTTTGGAAATGCAATGACATTAAAAGAATTGAATTAAATTTCTCAAATTAAATTTTATGAAATGCTGCCTCGAATCCCGGGGGTGGTGAGCACAATATCGTTTCCCGGCACCACGGACGTATGCCAAGACTTTGGCCTCAACTCGATGATTACCTCTGTCACACAGGCAGAGTAGAATACAGGACACTGCAATTTCAGAAACAGAAATGACACACTGTTTATAATGGGAAACTGAAAGCATGAGCACACATATAATGAGTTTCCAATGTCATTCTACTGGATGAATATATATTGGTTATTCACAGCTAACCAGAAATATTTATGCTACCATAATAGCATACAAAACCATTAATTCTTTACTGGTTTTTAAAGGAAAACAATATATTCACAATAAATGAAAATTAAGCAAGACAAATACAGTACTGTATGTATTCCTTAAATTGTGGGCAACCACAAAAGTTGCAATGCTTATTACTGATTAACAATTAATATGGTAACACTCTATTTAGGATAAAGGAAGAATCTATGAGATAAATACAGTATTCATTCACTTTTAGTTATCAAGAACTTTGCAATGAAAAAAGGGTGCAAAACCACCTTTTGAGGTATTTGCAACTTATAACTCAAAACACTTTATCCCCAACATATGAAGAATTAGCAAGATAAATACGGTATGCATTCATTAAATTGTGGTTAACAAGAAATATTTGCAAAGCCAAATGGGAAAAATTACCTTTTAAATATTTGCATTTTGTTTAGCAAATAGCTTTATTGACGAGTTTTTGACGTAAAACACTTTATTTACGATGATAGAAAGGGGTGAAATGAAATTAGAATTTATTAGGAAAAAAGAGATAGATTTTTACGGGCTCATAACCAGTCTTCAGAGGATGAGATTTTCGTTTATCACATTCAGTGAAAAGAAACTTCTCAGCAATATATATCAGCTGTAATTTACAGGTTAAGGAATTAACTTTGGCATGTGAGATTCCAGTTTGGTAATCTACAAAATTTCGTGTGTGTTGGAATGAAATGAGAATAATAATCCATAAGATTTATCCAGTAACGAATGTAACTAATTCTCGAAAATAAACCAATTTGCTTGACCCACGAGCTTTACCATACACTATCCCTCACCTTGTTGTGCTAGATGAATTCCTGTGAAGATGCCACGTAATTAAGATTTGAAATAAACTTAGACTGCCCAGGCGAGATGTTGCCTCCGGGCAGTCTCGGCGCCAAAAGAGAACGTCTCATTGTCCCTCCTGGTGAGTTCATCTGTAGGATACATTTCTAGAGCAGTAATTGGCTCTGATATCATTTTAAGGACTATTTTAGTGGTGGTCCCTGGCAGGCAATTATAGCAGAGATGCAAGGGAGAGAAAGTATTTTTAGGTGCAACAAGTGGAAGCAAATAAAATAAAACGAGAATAATAATGAAAAGTTAGGTTACTGGATTTAATCTCTCATAATTTTCTTGGCTCGTAGCAGACAGAAAATAGGAGCAGCCTTTATATCGGGGCTATACTTCTACACGTACAAGAAGAGTAAACAAGGTATATTTAGAATTAGCTATAAGCTAAAATACAAATTGCAAATAATCATAATCTGCGAAAGTCAAGAAGTGGGAATTATTTTTTTAGTTAGAAAATAACAGCTATGTTACTAATTTATTTAATAAGGCATCTAACAGCCTCTGGTGACTTTGAGCGAAACACTCTGTCACAAAGGTGAGAGAGAGTTATTACATGGTTAGCTTGGTGGAGGGATTGACTGATGATATTTAGTAGACTGTTCATGTAGATGTTTGTTGCTAGTCTGATTATGGAGCTAGCAACATGGAGGGCATTTGGATCTTCGCTGGATGTTGTGGGGGAACCAGTTTTCCGTTGAATTTCTGAAAAGGAATCACATTCGAGGATGTAGTGGAGCAGTGGATGTGGTGAGGCTACCTGGCAAAAGGTGCATTCCGTGATGATATCATCCACTATTCGCCAGGTGCACTTGTACCCGAGTCTCAGACGGTAAACATTAACCGTCGTGCTTCGTTGAAGGAATTTAGGCAGGGTGATTCGCTGAAGATCAGTCTTGGCTTTGTGCCACCGGGAGGAGGGGGAGTGAATGTCTGTGCACATGTTGTGTTTAGTTATTAAAGCGTTAAGGAGTGATTTGGTAGCTTTATTTTTTATCTGTTGAATCCCATGAGGCAGAGATATTTGGTTTCTGCTCTGAGAGTGGCTTGCTTGGCGGCTTGATCGGCTTCCTCATTTCCCTTGATGCTGACGTGGCTGGGAATCCAGGCAAGAGTGATGGCTTTTCCAAGGCTGGTCATCCTGTGGTAGTGGCTGGGGATGGTGGTGATGATACGTACATTGTCTCTGAGGAGTAGCTTCTTGAAGGCCTGTAAGGCGCCTTTAGAGTCAGAGAGAATTAGGCCATGGTCAGCTCCTTGCTGGATGAAGAAGTCGAGGGCATTGGCTATGGCAACAAGCTCAGTCTGGAGCGATGAGCAGGAGTTTGACAGTCTACAAGATAGGACATGGTTTCCAGTGGTGAAGGCAGCGGCTGAGGCTCCAGTTTCTTGATGTACTGAACCGTCAGTGTAGTAGACTTGAGAGTTTGGCCTGCTCCATCTCTGAATTTTTGTCCTTGTATATGCTTTTAAGGCAAAAGGTGCATTCCCTGATGATATCATCCACTATTCGCCAGTTGCACTTGTACCCGAGTCTCTGACGGTACACATTGACCGCCGTACTTTGTCGAAGGTTTTTAGGCTTTGTGATTCGCTGAAGATCAGTGGTGGCTTTGTACCACCAGGTGGAGGAAGAGCAAATGCCTGTGCACAGGTTGTGCTTAGTTATTAAGGCAATAAGGAGTTACTTGGTGGCTTTATTTTTTATCTGTTAACTCCCAGGAGGCAGAGATATTTGGATTTCTGCTCTAAGAGTCGCTTGTTTGGCAGCTTGATCGGCTTCCTCATTTCCCTTAATGCTGACGTGGCTGGGAATCCAGGCAAGAGTGATGGCTTTTTCAAGGCTGGTTGTCCTGTGGTAGTGGCTGAGGATGGTGGTGATGATATGTTCATTGTCTATGAGGAGTGGCTTCTTGATGGCCTGTAAGGTGCCTTTAGAGTCAGAGAGAATTAGGGCATGGTCAGCTCCTTACTGGATGAAGAAGTCGAGGGCATTGGCTATGGCAACAAGCTCAGTCTGGAGCGATGAGCAGGAGTTTGACAGTCTCCAGGATAGGACGTGGTTTCCAGTGGTGAAGGCGGCTGCTGAGGCTCCAGTTTCTTGATTTACTGAACCGTCAGTGTAGTAGACTTGAGAGTTTGGCCTGCTCCAGCTCTGAATTTTGTCCTTGTATATGTTTTTAAGGACAAGCGGCTTTACCAAGCTTTTGGGGTTGTCGGGGAGCTCGATCTTTATGTTGAGTGGTTGGTCATTCCATGGGGGTGGGCATCTGTATTCAGGAAGTAGAGTGTCCTGTACCTTTGCTAGGATGCTCTCCCTGACTGGCAGTGCTTGCAGTCTAGCGCAGACTTTGGCTGCCCAGGTTCTAGGATGGTGGTTGGGGTGGCAATTGAGGGCTAGATGGAGGTTTGTGCCAGCGAGGCATTTATGTGGTTCAGTGGTGGTTTTGGCCACAAAGAGGGTCAGTCTTTGCTGAGCTCTGAGTTTGAGTGGGATGAGTCCCTATTACATCTGGATGTTTTCTCTCTTGGTCCACATGGGGGCTCCTAGCATGGTACGCATGGTGTTGTTTTGAATTACTTCTATCTTGTCCTAATGTTGGTCTTTTAGTAGCCAGAGTGTGGGACAAGCATAGTCTATGAGGCTGCGTATGGCTTGTACATAGAAGCTTCTGGGGACATTAAATGATGCACAATCGTAGAAGCCCGACATCCGACGAAGGACCGCTTGTCGCTGGCTGCACTTGTCGTGCAAGTGTTGAATTTCAGGTCCAAAGGTTAATCTACTGTCGATGATTACACCCAGGCATTGGTGCTTGGTAACCCAGTCCACAGGCTCATTACCTATGACCAGATTAGTGTCTGGTCTCCACTGGTGGATGGGAAGGGTCTTGGTTTTGCGGGCATTGAGTTTAACTCCGAGGGAGATGGAGTCTTGGTGAATCTTGGTGAGGCAGCACTATGTCTTGTTACAACTTCTGTCGCCTATTGTGACAAGTTCAAAGTCATCCGCATAATTGAAGAGTTTGGCTCCATGTGGTAGTGCGATGTCCATGAGTTTTTCCATGAGACAATTATAGAGGAAGGGGCTAAGGATTCCACCTTGGGGGTTCCCATTTTCGTGGTTTTTGTAGGTGGAGTAGTGCCCATCTACTTTGACTCATGCACTACGGTTTTGTAGACTCTACCTGATCCATGAAAGAAGGTTACCTTTGATCTGCTTTGAAACGAGAGCTGATAGTATCGCTGGCACATTGGCTACTTCAAAGGCCTTCTCTAGGTCAAGAAAAATGATATATCCACGGCAGTTGTTGATAAATGATAGCATGGAGGCTATGCATTCTGAGGTGCCTAAGCCAGGCTGGTAGGCAAACACGTTTCCTCGGAAGGGTGGGCATTTCCAGCAGACTCTGTTAAGTACCATATTTTCTGCCATCTTGCTCAGGCAGCTTAGGAGGGAGATGGGGCGAGGGTTGTCAGGGTCCTGTGGTTTTGGGATGGGCTGAATGTCTGCTCTGTTCCATGAGGCTGGTCTGATTCTTCGTGTGTATGTTGAATTGTTCAGAGAGAGCAGAGCAAGCTCCCCTTGGGGCCTCATATTTTGAATCATTGTGTATGTGATTCCATCAGCACCTGGGGCTGTGTTCTTAGAGCTTTTGCTTACTCTTAGTAGCTCAGTCAGAGAGAATGGGGCATCTGTTTCGTCTTCAGTGTTGATGGCCTCTTCTATTTCTTCCCATCTTGCAGTGGTGAGGTCCTGAAGAGTTGTTCTTGTGGTGATGTGGAGCTGGTTGGAGCTTGCTCTATCCGCAAATTTGATGGAGAGTTCTTCTGCTGCCCTACTAGGATCCCTGTGGTGGATGATTTTAGGAGGTTTTCCTTTAGCAAAGGAGTTAATGCTCCTCCACATCTGGCCCACAGAGCTGTGAGCATCTAGAGTGGAACACCACTCTAGCCATTTTTTCCTCTTAATATTGCATGTCTCTTCATGGACATGTTCTTTGACTGCCTGGAGAGTGCGGTAGGAGTCTTCAGTGCGACGTTTCCTGTGCATTTTCCGGATGACGTTGAGCGGTGATTGAGTTCTTTAACTCTGTCACAGTAGTACCATCTGTCATGATGAGTGGTGTGTTGTGGTTTACAGAGGGGGATGGAGGAGTTATCTGCAGCTTGCAGGGCATTGACTAGCTCGGCCTCTGCTTGGTCGATGTCTTCGGATGGTGTGTAGGCTGAAAACCAATTTCTGAGGTGCTCCTGGAATCGGCCTTAGTCGGCCTTCTTGAAATTCCATCGAGGATGAGGAGCATGGATTTGGAAGTTGTCAGGAATTGGCAGCGTGAGATGGATCTCGTAGTGGTCGCTTGTGAACAGGGGATGAACTCTCCATGTGGCGTCTTGTGTTAGGGAGTTGGAGACAAAGGTGAGGTCCAGTATTCCACCTCTGTCATGTGTTGGCTCATGATTGTTGAGAAGGGAGACGTCTTCTTGGTCGTCCAGCAGGCTCATGATGTGTCTGCCTGCAGCACAGGGGCGCTCATACCTGAATCTTGGATGATGCGCGTTGAAGTCGCCTCCTATTACCAAGTCACGATGACTGGCTAGCCCGAAGAGGGTAGTCAGGTCTAAGCCACCATCGTGTTGTCTGTAAATGTTGTTCAGATCTATGCAGTGGCCCTGAAGTTTGAGGTTATCAGCGAGGATGTGGACATCTTCTCTGCAGAAGACTGGTCGGATTATTTCCTTGGCTAACAGGATTTTCCTGATGAAGGTGGCACTGCCTCTGTTCTCCCCTGGAGACCAGTGCTGGTAGAATCCTTTATATCCTGAGATTTTTGGAGTGCTTTGCTCTGTGCACAGGGTTTCTTGAACCATGATGACATCTATGTTGTCAGCCTTGGCAATGCCTTCAAGATGTTGTACCTTGTGTTTGAGACCCTGGGCATTCCAGTGTAGGATACCGAGATTAGACATCTTGATGATTTAAGAAGGTGGAGGTGGTAGGAGTGGTCGTTTGTTGAGGCTGGTGATGGGTTCTGGAGACGAGGGCATGAGCGACAACGGAATGAGCTACTTCGATGACTTGATTGTAGGCATCTTGAGGAGAGGCTTTGGTTTCGAGGAGTCGGACGGCTGCCTGTATGGCTTGAATAATAATGTTGGTGAGCTCATTTACTGTGAAGAGGGTTTGCTGTTGGGAAGAGGAGGCAGAGGAAGGTGTCTGGATCGGCTGTGTAGGTGTAGGGGTATGGGATTTAAGTCTATTGTCTCGGGACATGGTGTGATGAGCAGGTGTGTGTGTGTGGTCTGAGTGTTGCATGTGACTGTATTGTGTGCTTGAGTGTTGCATGGGGTGGATGTGTTGGTGTGAGTGTTGCGTGAGGGTATGCTGGGAGTGGGAGTGTTTTTTGGGGGGATGCTAGGAGTGTTAGTGTTGTGTGATGGGGTGGGTGGAGTTGGTGTAAGGGTGGAAACTGTAGGAGGTGTGATCTGTGTGTTAGGAGCTTGATTGGTGTTGTGTGGTGGATTTTGGGTGAGGAGGTTAGGTATGAGTGGGTCAGGAAGGGGCCTTTGCCAAGGATTGGAGGGTGGGGGAGGAGCTGGGGTGATGTTGGAGGTGGTGTGATTGGTGGCATGGGCAGAGGGAGGGACTCTTTGAGGAATCCTCTTCAGCCTTTCTGGGCTGCGATTGTTCCATGCGTGATGGCTTTCCTTACAGTTTGGGCACTTGGCAACTGTTGCTTCATTGGCCTTGAATTTGTTGAGGCAGCAGTCAGTGGAATGTCTCCCACTGCAGATTGCACATCTCTCTGGGAGATGGCAAGTATTTCTATGGTGCCCAAATCTTTGACACCGGAAACATCTCAGTGGTTCAGGAGTGTAGTCTCTTATGTTGAATTTGCCCCAGTTGCTGAGGTTTACTTGCAAAGGGGGTGAACCACAGATGTGGACCAGAACTTGTTTTGAGGGGACGTTTTGGCCCTCTATTTTGGAGGAGCAGCGTTAGGCAGCCGTAATATACGTTTGCTTGGTTAGCAGGTCAACTGACCAAGCAACAGGGAAGCCAATGAGGATGTATTTCTTTATTTTTTGTTCAGGGTTCAGCTCTGCCAGTGTGAGGTGAGTTGAGGCTGCGGATCTTCTCTGCGGCTCCTGCTGAGGATGGGTGGATGATAAATGCACCTTGCACATTAGGCTTAATTTTGCAGCCAAACTCGGTGAGTTGGTCTTCCAACTCTCTAATTAGGTCATATGCCTCTTTAGCGGAATGAATCTGAACTTTGATATGGGCTCTCTATTGGTCTTCGGGCCTGGGGGGGGGGATCTGAGGCAGCAGCACTCTCTTGGCTGTTGCCAGAGACTGTCCTTGGCCTCTTCTTTCCCACAACCTCCCACCCCTTTGAAAGGGGTCGAGTTCCATTGCCACCTCTTGGGGGGAGCAGGAGAAGCAGCAGAGGCCATGACTAACAACTAGTCATGGATATCACAGACTTCACTAAGTATATATCACTTGTATTGTTTGTCAATTTTGTTTAATAAAGCATAGGGGCCTTGTAGTCGCCGTGGCTCAGTCGGTAGCGTCTCCGACTCTGAGGCGTCAGGTCGAGGGTTCGCGCCCCGTCACGGTCTGAGGTTAGCAAAGGCATGCACTCAGCGTAAGGATTACATCTGCCGAAACAAGTCCTTCGCAAGAAGGCAACCGTCCTAGCCCTTGGTAGATAAGGGAGTCCGTGACGTAAAACCGGAACCGGAACAAAAAGTATAGGGGCCTTGTGGCTGGGTCACTTCAGTTAATTGGAACACTACAACATTGTCACTAAAACAGTCTTCTATCTTTCTTCCCAACTCTCGTGAGAGAGGGGAGTAAAAAGAGAAAACATGCAACTGCTCACCTTGGTTATGAGACACACCACACAGTATGCTCAGCAGCAAGTGGTTTTTTTATTTCTCTTCCCAGCTCTCTAAAGAGAGGAAAAAGCAAACAGAATATAAATGCATGGTTGAAATTTGAAGACTTTTTATAGAATTATGGAACACAAAATAATGTGTGTTCAACTAAACAAAACAACACAAAAACACAAAAAAACAAAACGAAACAAGGCAATCTTTCTGTTTCTCTCTTTGGCTCTCGTGAGAGAGGAGGAAAAGAAAACAGAGATACTAGGTTCATTTTTTTTTCCTTGTAGAAACTTCCACCTCAGATCAGGGATGGAGTGGAGAAGGAGAAATTCATTTCACTGGTAGGAAGAGGTTTCAACTACCTATCACAAAAGAGATAAAAACAAAATAAAAACTTGAAGAACACTTTCTATTTCCCATTTTCTTCCCAACTCTTATAAAAGAGAGAGAAGAGCAGACAGAAATATTTGGGGTATAGAACACACACAGTCACTTGTTTTCACAAAAACAAGAACGGGAACACAAAACAAAACAAAAACAATCTTTGTTTCTTTTTCTGGCTTTCGAGAGAGAGGTGAAAAAGAGAACAGAGATACTTAGGCAGGTCCTATCACTACTGGAGCTGGAACCAGACTGTTTTCTTTTTCGCTGATAGTCTTCCTTGAGGGTGAGCGGACTTTCCCTTTTTGGCCCGCAGGTGGGGTAAAATTCGTTGATTGATGGTGGTATTCGCTGATGTGATGGATGGATGGATGTTGTGAAATGAACACTGAATGCATGTGGCATGTCAGTGGAACAGGGAAGAGTACGTACAATAGATAGGAATGAGTGAAGGAAGACTGCTTTATGACGCGGCTCAAAGGGATTTCTCGCACCTGCTAGCTCAGTGAACTGTGGTGGACGATCATGATGAAGCAGTGGGAGTTAACCATATGCGGCTGCCAGGTCTCATTGTAGAATATCCTTGCCCGCCTACCTTGTGAATGACCTAAGAAGGGTGGATGGGGTTAGATGTTGCAACCCTTTATCCACAAGGAGCTGAGAGGAGTGGTTGAGGTGTGTGCATGTGGATCGTATTGAATGCAAATATCTTGGCTTTGCCACCCCACTTATAAGGAGGAATGAGACATGTATGTACTGTTATGATGGTGGGGGGGCTAGAATACCTCCTCTGCATTCTAGTTTGAGTAGTAAGAGTAGACTAAATGGGGAAGAACGAGGGAACTTGAAATCCCTTCATCTGTATTTTTTCTTCCTAAAGAGTCAGAGTAGTTTGACTTGACTCAGCCACTCCCCTTATAAGTAATAAAATGACTCATGTATGTAGATAGTCTAAAAATCGTTGATGAAAATTATTCTTGAATATCCATTTATTTTAGCCTAGTATTCTTGATTAAATATATCGGATCATTTATCCATCAAAACTTTGGTAGTTATAAAATTTGTACTCTAAAAGTTACTATGGTTATATAATTTTACTATAATTTAAATATAAAAATATATTAAAATGTTATGCAATAATTGCTACAAATTTTGCAATTCTGCCTTTTATGTAATAATTTTTTGTTTTAAAAATCTTTAAAATTATTTTTGTTTATTATCTATGCTTTTTCATACTGTAAATTATTTTAATTTGAAGCTAAATATTTGAGTTTATCTCTATTGGGTCCAATATGACCCATAACAGCATAAAGTGAAATATCAATCGCAACAGCATTCAGTACTCACAGTCCATTTCCAGCTCCAGTAGCGGTTGGACCTCTCCTCTCTCACTCTGCCAGCAGCCAATAGTAGAAGCTAACTCCACCCAGCAGCTAAAGCCGACTCCGCCCAGCAGATTAACTCCCCACAACTGTCTGGTTCCTGCTCCAGTAACAAACAAACAAACAAACAAAAACATTTATTTCCATTTTGTACAATGGTTATTCAACATTAATAGTAACTTATAAGTAGACAT
>JAXCGZ010011014.1:0-7500 GCA_037179515.1 Halocaridina rubra
GATTTGGGAGTTCTTGTGAGTAGTAGTCTTAAGCCAAGAGAGCAATGCACAGCAGTCAGAAATAAAGCAAACAGAATTTTAGGATTTATCTCAAGAAGCGTCAGCAATAGGACGGAAAAAGTTATTTTGCAGCTCTATCTTGCATTAGTTAGGCCCCATTTAGATTATGCTGTGCAATTCTGGTCACCCTATTATAGAATGGAAATTGAATCCTTGGAGAGAGTGCAACGAAGAATGACCAAGATGATACACAATATCAGAAATCTACCATATGAGGACAGATTAATAAAACTTAATCTACATTCTCTAGAGAGGCGAAGAGTTAGGGGGGATATGATTGAAGTGTATAAATGGTTTAAAGGGATTAACAAGGGAGATATTAATAAAGTTTTAAAAATTCATGATCAAACCAGAACTCGTAATAATGGATTTAAGCTTGATAAATTTAGGTTCAGAAGGGAAATTGGTAAAAATTGGTTTGGTAATAGAGTAGCTGATGCATGGAACAAGCTTCCTAGTATGATAGTAAATGCCAATACCTTAGACACCTTCAAATGTAGATTAGATAGACATATGACAGAGGTAGGGTGGGTATGAATAGGTTAGTGCTTATTAGAAAAATCATAAAAAGAAAAACAGAATAAATAAGTAGAGTAGAATAGAATATGTTAGACATGCTGAAAATACAATTCAAAAATGGAGCTGCCTCGTGTGTGGCAGTAGGCATGTTGCAGTGTCCTCTATTCTTATGTTCTTATGTTCTTAAGTCAAGGCGCTACCAACTACACACCACAGAAGGTTAAAAGGAATCCAACCTTATAGCTTATATCTGCTATACTTAGGAATGAAAGCATTCTATCTGAATGCCACTATGTTCATATTACAGTGGCATTCAGATAGAATGCGTTCATTCCTAAGTATAGCAGATATAAGCTATAAGGTTGGATTCCTTTTAACCTTCCACTAACTGCATTATTTAATAATTCAATAAAATTAGGATCGGTACCCATGGAGTGGAAATTGGCAGATGTGGTACCAATATTTAAAAAAGGAGAACGTGTTAAAAAGAATAATTATAGGCCGGTAAGTTTAACGTCAACAGTGGGTAAGATTCTAGAATCCATAATTGCAAATAAAATAAGGACACATCTAGAATTACACAGACTGATAAAACTTTCACAACACGGGTTTCTTAAGGGTTTTTCGTGCCTTACAAACTTACTGTCTTTTTATTCAGAAGTTTACGAGGCAGTAGATTGTGGCAAAGAATATGATACAATATATCTAGATTTTAGCAAAGCTTTTGATAGAGTTCCTCACAAAAGATTAGTTAAAAAGCTGGAAGCTCATGGTATAGGAGGAGCTGTTCTCAGATGGGTCAAAGAATGGTTAAAAGACAGAAAACAGAGGGTTTGCATAAATGGAGAGAAATCGGAGTGGGGCTCGGTTACTAGCGGGGTACCACAAGGCTCGGTACTGGGTCCCCTATTAGTCATCGTATATCTAAATGATCTGGATTCGGATATCAGTAGTAACCTAAGTAAATTCGCAGACGACACTAAAATAGGTAGAATTATAAATGGAAAAGAAGACATTCATGCTTTACAGGAAGATCTAAATAGATTATCTGAATGGTCGGACAAATGGCAAACGGAATTTAATGTTGAAAAATGTAAAGTAGTTAAAATGGGTACTATAAAAGACAATACTAGTTATAAGCTAAATAACCATGAAATCATGAGTTCTCAGTGTGAAAGGGATTTGGGAGTTCTTGTGAGTAGTAGTCTTAAGCCAAGAGAGCAATTCACAGCAGTCAGAAATAAAGCAAACAGAATTTTAGGATTTATCTCAAGAAGTGTTAGCAATAGGACGGAAAAAGTTATTTTGCAGCTCTATCTTGCATTAGTTAGGCCCCATTTAGATTATGCTGTGCAATTCTGGTCACCCTATTATAGGATGGAAATTGAATCCTTGGAGAGAGTGCAGCGAAGAATGACCAAGAAGATACACAATATCAGAAATCTACCATATGAGGACAGATTAAAAAAACTTAATCAACATTCTCTAGAGAGGCGAAGAGTTAGGGGGGATATGATTGAAATGTATAAATGGTTTAAAAGGATTAACAAGGGAGATATTAATAAAGTTTTAAAAATTCATGATCAAACCAGAACTCGTAATAATGGATTTAAGCTTGATAAATTTAGGTTCAGAAGGGAAATTGGTAAAAATTGGTTTGGTAATAGAGTAGCTGATGCATGGAACAAGCTTCCTAGTATGATAGTAAATGCCAATACCTTAGACACCTTCAAATGTAGATTAGATAGACATATGACAGAGGTAGGGTGGGTATGAATAGGTTAGTGCTTATTAGAAAAATCATAAAAAGAAAAATAGAATAAATAAGTAGAGTAGAATAGAATAGGTTAGACATGCTGAAAATACAATTCAAAAATGGAGCTGCCTCGTGTGTGCCAGTAGGCATGTTGCAGTGTCCTCTATTCTTATGTTCTTATGTTTTTATGCTCTGTGGTGTGTAGTTGGTAGCGCCTTGACTTAGTAATTATAAGTCCTAGGTTCGAGTCCCAGTCGGGGTTAAAAAAAATGATTCATATATATATATATATATATATATATATATATATATATATATATATATATATATATATATATATATATATATATATATATATATATATATATATATATATATATATATATATATATATATATATACGTAAATATATATAAATCTATAAACACACACACCATATATATATATATATATATATATATATATATATATATATATATATATATATATATATATATATATATATATATATATATATATATATATATATATATATATATATAACTTTAAAATCATATATACATATACACGTACATGCGCGAAATCATAGATAAATCCCTAAAGCATAAATACATTCATACTTATTTAAGCAGCAGATATTCTCAAATTAATAAACACACACACACACACACACACACACACACACACACACACACACATATATATATATATATATATATATATATATATATATATATATATATATATATATATATATATATATATATATATATATATATATAAAGGAATCTCGGGATATTCAATATATGGACGTAGCATCAGAGAGGAATGCATATTTACACAAGTCTCAAAACCTTATGCCTCAAATAGAGTGTGATAAAGTGGTTTTCTCACAAAAAGTTAATATATCTCTTCGCCAGAAACTATTTCTTTTGGCAAAAGTTTTCTAAGGACTTGGCATGCTACACTTAAATAAACACTGATGAAGAGAACTTTCAGGAAAAAAAAAAAGGAAGGTTCGGAAGCGATGCTGCCATAAGGGTCACAATAGCTTTTCTTCCAAGAATAAGTCTTCAACAAGAACATAAGAACATAAGAATAGAGGACACTGCAACATGCCTACTGGCACACACGAGGCAACTAGTGCTTAAGGCTTAATATTCCTTATTGTTTGGCCGATGAAGCTGGCAAAGCATTATATATATAGGGAATCTGTCTATCTATCTATTTATCTACCTACCTACTTACCTCTCTCTCTCTCTCTCTCTCTCTCTCTCTCTCTCTCTCTCTCTCTCTCTCTCTCTCTCTCTCTCTCTCTCTCTCTCTCTCTCTCTCTCTCTCTCTCTCTCTCTCTCTCTCTCTATATATATATATATATATATATATATATATATATATATATATATATATATATCGATCGATCGATCACTCGAAAGATAGATTGATCGATTGATTGAAAGATAGATAAATAGATAGATAGATCTATAAATGAATAAAATACACAAATATATGCATATAATTTAATAGCAAATGTATAGATACAAATATAGAGAGAAACATATAAATATAGAAATATAAAATATAAAAAATATATAAAAGCAAATAATATTCAGTATACATAAAATCAATAATAATAATAATAATAACAACAACAGCAGGAACAACAACAACATTAAAAATACTACTACTACTACTACTACTACTAATAATAATAATAATGATAATAATAATAATAATAATAATAATAATAATAATAATAATAATAATGATAATAATAATAATAATAATAATAATAATAATAATAATAATAATAATAATAATAATGATACTAATAATAATAATTCTATAAATAAAAGATTGGAGACACATCTTAAACCAGGTCATTAAGGACCATAAGCAAGGTAATTAAGTCACCTAAAAGGCATTGGAAGTGTTGAGGGCAGAGGGCATCTCTGCTTAGCTCTAATAATTATGAATAGGGTCATTATGAGATTAATTATATAAGGTCATTAACCCTTCATTACTTTAATGTTATTTACAAAAATCAAGGAACAGGTTAAGTACTCTATGAGTTAATTATATACCTAATTACCTAACGATTTATTTGATTAAGATATTAAGCAAATTAAATCAGTAACATGTAGTTCACATAAATATACTATAAAATAATCAAGGAATCAAACAGTTATTCTATTAGTTAATTATGTATTTTATCACTTTATTTATTAATTGCTTTTTATGATAATTAATTATGACATATATTAAATTAACCTGAGGTCAACTTAACTATATAATAAAGTGATTAGGGAATTAGACGATTATTCAATTAATTAATTATGAATTTACGTACGTAAAAAGTTATTTATTACATTAAGACATAAAAAAGGGTTTTATTAATTAGCAATTTATATAACTAATTTACCAATATACTACAAACTGGATATAGTCATTGTGAAGTTGAGACTCAAACTGATTTAAACAGTGAAATGTGACTATTCTCATGATTTTCAGTGTGAAATGAACGATTTTGAAGGTCATTTCCATCGGAAATGAGCGAAATTTTGAGATAGGAACTCTTAATATCTAAAGGAAATGGCTCTCAAAGTTAATATTATAGCAAAAATCATTATAATAATCACTTTCAGTGTCCAGATCAATAATATAAGTATAAATTACTTTTCCTAACAGGGGGCTTTGCTCCCCGCACCTTCTTACTTAACCTAATGAGCATAACCTAACTTAATATATGAAGTCATTCAAAGCGCCATAAGTTTAATAACTCCTGAGGGAATTAAAACATATTGTTAGTATTCTCTTAGGCCACTTTCACACCAAAGTGACACGTAGCATGCCACGCGGTACGACTGTTGAAAACGAACATCCGGAAATATATGAAATCTTTCACATAGAAGTGGTGTGACACGTCCCATGTACCACGCCACTTCTGTGTGAAAGGTTTCATATATTTTCCGATGTTAGTTTTCTACTGGCGTACCACGTTGCATGCCACGTGCCACTTTGGTGTGAAAGCGGCCCTAATTAACTGATTATTTCATAATTACATGACTTGAAGGGGGTCATTAAGCCCTAGTTTATGAACTCGATTAATATAATCAAAATTAAGAAGTAAATTCAGCTCTTAATTTTTCATTCAGTTAATTTATAACTATTTCTTAATGTCATTAAAAAAAGTGTTATTATGATGAACCATTATAAGAACATAAGAACATAAGAATAGAGGACACTGCAACATGCCTACTGGCACACACGAGGCAGCTCCATTTTTGAATTGTATTTTCAGCATGTCTAGCCTATTCTATTCTACTCTACTTATTTATTCTATTTTTCTTTTTATGATTTTTCTAACAAGCACTAACCTATTCATACCCACCCTACCTCTGTCATATGTCTATCTAATCTACATTTGAAGGTGTCTAAGGTATTGGCATTTACTATCCTACTAGGAAGCTTGTTCCATGCATCAGCTACTCTATTACCAAACCAATTTTTACCAATTTCCCTTCTGAACCTAAATTTATCAAGCTTAAATCCATTATTACGAGTTCTGGTTTGATCATGAATTTTTAAAACTTTATTAATATCTCCCTTGTTAATCCCTTTAAACCATTTATACACTTCAATCATATCCCCCCTAACTCTTCGCCTCTCTAGAGAATGTAGATTAAGTTTTTTTAATCTGTCCTCATATGGTAGATTTCTGATGTTGTGTATCATCTTGGTCATTCTTCGCTGCACCCTCTCCAAGGATTCAATTTCCATTCTATAATAGGGTGACCAGAATTGCACAGCATAATCTAAATGGGGCCTAACTAATGCAAGATAGAGCTGCAAAATAACTTTTTCCGTCCTATTGCTAACGCTTCTTGAGATAAATCCTAAAATTCTGTTTGCTTTATTTCTGACTGCTGTGCATTGCTCTCTTGGCTTAAGACTACTACTCACAAGAACTCCCAAATCCCTTTCACACTGAGAACTCATGATTTCATGGTTATTTAGCTTATAACTAGTATTGTCTTTTATAGTACCCATTTTAACTACTTTACATTTTTCAACATTAAATTCCATTTGCCATTTGTCCGACCATTCAGATAATCTATTTAGATCTTCCTGTAAAGCATGAATGTCTTCTTTTCCATTTATAGTCCTACCTATTTTAGTGTCGTCTGCGAATTTACTTAGGTTACTACTGATATCCGAATCCAGATCATTTAGATATACGATGAATAATAGGGGACCCAGTACCGAGCCTTGTGGTACCCCGCTAGTAACCGAGCCCCACTCTGATTTCTCTCCATTTATGCAAACCCTCTGTTTTCTGTCTTTTAACCATTGTTTGATCCATCTGAGAACAGCTCCTCCTATACCATGAGCTTCCAGCTTTTTAACTAATCTTTTGTGAGGAACTCTATCAAAAGCTTTGCTAAAATCTAGATATATTGTATCATATTCTTTGCCACAATCTACTGCCTCGTAAACTTCTGAATAAAAAGACAGTAAGTTTTTAAGGCACGAAAAACCCTTAAGAAACCCGTGTTGTGAAAGTTTTATCAGTCTGTGTACTTCTAGATGTGCCCTTATTTTATTTGCAATTATGGATTCTAGAATCTTACCCACTGTTGACGTTAAACTTACCGGCCTATAATTATTCTTTTTAACTCGTTCTCCTTTTTTAAATATTGGTACCACATCTGCCAATTTCCACTCCATGGGTACCGATCCTAATTTTATTGAATTATTAAATAATGCAGTTAGTGGACAACTAAGCTCTTCCTTGCATTCCTTTAATATTCTAGCATATATTCCATCAGGTCCCGGAGATTTATGAGCCTTTAATTTATCTATTTCTTTTATTACCTCCTCTCTCGTAATATTTATTGAACTAAGTATTTTATCGGGACTGTCTCTGTAAATGGATTCTACTTCCGGAATATTTTCCAAGTTTTCATTGGTAAATACAGATAAGAAATAATCATTTAAACATGTACACATCACTTTATCGTCATCTGTGATATGGCCATTGGCTACTTCAATTGGTCCGACTTTTTCCTTAAATTTTGTTTGATAATGTTGATAAAACCCTTTAGGATTTTCTTTAGCTTCTCCTGCTATTCTAACTTCGTATTTTCTTTTCGACTCTCTAACTA
>JAXCGZ010011015.1:0-7500 GCA_037179515.1 Halocaridina rubra
GTATCATAATCTTTGGGTCGATTAATGTGAAGGAAACATTATTTAATCATGCAAATACTGGCGAGATTGCCCTTTTTTTCCCCAAAGGCAGCGGATGTTTTTGCAATCTCGTCAACTAATGCCGGAGTAGGCACCAAATCTAGTGGAATGTCTCCAAACAATACGCCTTAGCCAAATAATCACGCCATAGCAATCATCAAACAATTAATTTTCATTAGAGATCAGCCCGTCTAACAGCGCAGAGAAACGATATGATTACGTAATAAGAAATTTCGTGAACATTCAAATCCTCTGTCAATAAAATTCTTTTTATACTATACAAATTTTTTATGTTTTTAATGAAAATAAAATTTAACATTTACATTATCATAGGCTATTTTTTTCTTTATTCGACGATCACATCGAAATAATTGTGATTGTAATGAATACATTAGTATGCGAGGAATTAAGTGTATACTATCAACTGTGTATAATTTAAATGGATTATAAATAAGTGACGATGAATACTATGTCAAAATCTAACTTCTCTATCAGATAAATAAATAAATAGATTATCAAATAAATAAATTAATAAATTGATTAATTAATATATTAATGGATTAAAAATATAAAAAAGTTTATTACCTATAAATAAGCATTGATTCATTTATTTTGTCATGAAATACATAAATAGATAAATAAATGAATTATGAAATTTCTTAATGCATTAGAATGACTTACTAAAGAAATGAATAAAGAGATATTTTCTCCTAAATATCTTAAAGAGAAAACTTGACCTAAATTGTAAAGCAATATTCGTAATTCATAAAAGAAAGTTCTCATCCATAAGAGTGAATTTGACTTAAATTTTAGATTAATGTTCCTAATTCATAAAAGAAAGTTCTCATCCATACGAGTGAATTTGACCTAAATTTTAAAATAATGTTCCTAATTCATAAAAGAAACTTCTCATCCATACGAGTGAATTTGACCTAAATTTTAAAGTAATGTTCATAATTCATAAAATAAAGTTCTCATCCATGAGAGTGAATTTGACCTAAATTTTAAAGTAATGTTCATAATTCGTAAAATAAAGTTCTCATCCATAGAAGTGAATTTGACTTAAATTTTAGATTAATGTTCCTAATTCATAAAAGAAAGTTCTCATCCATAAGAGTGAATTTGACTTAAATTTTAGATTAATGTTCCTAATTCATAAAAGAAAGTTCTCATCCATAAGAGTGAATTTGACCTAAATTTTAAAATAATGTTCCTAATTCATAAAAGAAACTTCTCATCCATACGAGTGAATTTGACCTAAATTTTAAAGTAATGTTCATAATTCATAAAATAAAGTTCTCATCCATGAGAGTGAATTTGACCTAAATTTTAAAGTAATGTTCATAATTCGTAAAATAAAGTTCTCATCCATAGAAGTGAATTTGACTTAAATTTTAGATTAATGTTCCTAATTCATAACTGAAAGTTCTCATCCACGAGAGTGAATTTCCTCACTCTCAAGAAACATAAAAGTGTATGAGCACAAAGGGCAAAAAAATTATGTGAAAAATCCTCTCCTGCTTTGGCATAGATCTAGGCAAAAGATTTGGGATCATAGAGACTGTGTCCTGATGTGGAATTAGTCGACAGTGGAAGGGAGTCTTCGTTTTGTGACTCATATCCCGTGATATGGGATCAAATCTCACAACAGTCGGACATATCGCCTTGTGTAGTAAACCACCACACACACACACTGCTATTCTCATCTTTTAAAGAAGATCAAGTATATATATATATTATATATATATATATATATATATATATATATATATATATATATATATATATATATATATATATATATATATATATATATATATATATATATATATATATATATATATATATAACTATGCATATATATATGTATATATATATATATATATATATATATATATATATATATATATATATATATATATATATATATATATATATATATATATATATATATATATATATATATATATATATATATATATATATATATATATATATATATATATATATATATATATATATATATATATATATATATATATATATATATATATATATATATATATATATATATATATATATATATATATATATATATATATATATGTATATATATATATATATATATATATATATATATATATATATATATATATATATATATATATATATATTTATATATATATATATATATATATATATATATATATATATATATATATATATATATATATATATTATATATATATATATTTAAATCTCAGACATTTCATTATGACTATGATTCTACAGTTCCTTATATCCGAAGTATGCGTAATAAAACTACATTCACATCCTCTTTATACTTTACCCCTTTGTGATACCATAGAAAGACAAATGGTCTGGTTATCTGTACCATGTTTATGGTGTCGTAAGTCATCACATTGACGAAGAATAATTTTTTTTTTTGCTCTTCTTTGTATATTTTTGCATCCCTTTTGGTGGTGATAGGCTCCTTTTTCTGAGAATTTTATGTAATGGATGTCTTTCGAACAGTAGAGCATATTTCGAAAATTATAATTCTCAAATTCAATAGTTTATGACTTTTTTTTTTTGCTACTATTTAATTCGAAGAAGTAGAGCTTGTTCTTTCAGGCAGCCTCGTTAAATAAATTATATTTATTCTGTAACGCCTTTTTACCTAACCAACCGAGACAATAAAAGAACTAAGACTTTCAGTCTTTTAAAATGTTTTATATCAATTATATTAAAACTAAGCTTACCCATGCTCTTATGTTCACTCTCTAGATTATCAACATACCTCTTTAATCGTGAGCTCTATAGGGTTCGACTTGCTAAAGCTGATATGCATTCATGATTATATTCCTAGATATGTCCTTGACAAAATGTAAATATTTCAAAGCATAATGTTTTCAAACCCTCCTTTGATATAATTTTAGAGTAAAATTTTCACCCATAATCAGAACTCACAAATATATTTCAGATATTCTCTTTAGTCCTAATTCTATCAGCAAGTAAATTCTGAATTTATCTTCCTCCTGCCCATCTTCATGTATATACACTCTGAAGGGTTATGCATCATTAATCACATATCTGACCCTAATGGTAAGAGATCTGGTTAATGATGAGGTAGTCTAGTATACCTCAAGACGATCTTACCAGCCTCTAGAAATAGGGTGATGTAGATTCTAGCTCACACGTTCATAACATTTATTCTCAGTTTTCTACTGACCAATATCACTTTCATGCATTTAAATATATTGGGCAGCAGTAGCAAACTTTATGTAACAGTTTTAAATATAATTTCATAGGAAGAGGTTTGAAACTTCTCTATATATATTTTTTAGCTGAAATAGGAAGCAAATGTAACAGCTCCAACAGCCATCAAGCTTCAAAAGACTGGTTAGAATCAAACTACCGTTTGAAAAGGCAATTTTTTCTTTGGTTTCCCAACAAATTTAGTCACGCATTTCCTTGCTAAGTCTTAATGAATTTCCAAGCAATTTCTACGAATGAGTCCGGTGTGTAGCTTAACGGATCATCCGTTATCCCTTTTCTTCCGCTATATCTTGGACAACGCATCATCCCTTTAATATATTGAGAAAACATGCCTTTTCAATCAACAACCGAATTCGAAAGCATGTTACTATTTATCACATGATTGACTAATTGATTGATTAATTGATTCGGTTTTAACATCACGAACTCCCTTTTCTACTAAGGGCTAGGATGGTTGCCTTCTTGCGAAGGACTTGTTTTGGCAGATGTAATCGGTACCCTGAGTGTATGCCCTTACAAACTTCAGTTTGTGGCGCGAGCCCTCGACCTGCCGCCTCAGAGTCGCTGACGCTACCATTTTGCCACGGAGACTACTTAATTATATATCACATGTAGGGAAAAAAACAGTTACCAAGGATAAACTGAAAGAAATCCAGCCTGCTCTATTTAGCACGCATTAAAAAATTTCACGGTAAAATTTTTTCCGTAGATAGAGTTGTGCAAGTTTACATATACATATTCATCAACATAAAACCCATTCAAATATAAAAAAAAAGTCTTTGCTATTGGCTATAAGATAACTCTCTCTATAAAAGATATCTCAATGATGGCATATAAAGTTCTGATTTTACTAATTTTTCACGTACATGCAAATAAATGCTTTCACAGCATGTTTTTAAAAGTACTGATGCATTGCTTAATTTGGAAATGCCTCTGTCTTATACATAATGTAGTGTGCATGTTCTTCTTTATCTATACCTTTAGATTCCATACGAAACTTTATTGTTCTACTTGAGAATTCGGAGTTTCAGTAATTATATTTTATATGACCTTACCTAAAAGAAATATAGTAATTAATTCTATAATTTATTAATTAAGAAATTGATGCTTAACAAACAAAAGAAAAAAAATACCACTATTCTGTAAAACTATCAACGAATTGTAAAGATTCTACGTGTCGTAAAAGTTGACTAAATAGGGCGGAGCTTGGGGACTGGGAATCCCCTTCTCTGTATTTTACTTCCTACGAATAGTCAAGAGATGTGGGGGTATTCTGGCAGGAGAGATCCAGCCAGAACCCTAGTAATTGGGTCTCTGAATGTGCGTGGTTGTGGTGAAAATAAAAGTAAGAGGGAGGTGATAGGGAGTATGTTTGTGGAGAGAAAGATAGATGTACTTGCATTGAGCGAAACTAAGATAAAAGGGAATGGTGAGGTGACATTTGGGAGAGTGGTAGGTAGGGTGTCTGGTGTTGAGAGGGGAAGAGGAAGCGAGGGAGTGGTTCTGTTATTAAGTGAAGAGATGATTAAGTGTGTGGTAGAATGGAAGGAAGTATCTTCTCAAATAATAGTGGCTAAAATGAGGCTGGGATGAGAGGCTTCGGCGTTTGTGAGCGCATATGGCCCTGGCAGTGAAAGAAGTGAGGAAAAAAAGGAAGAATTTTGGATGAAATTGAACGAGTGTGTGGAAGACTTAGGAATGCATGTGAATGTGGTGTTGATGGAAGATTTGAATGCTGGAGTAGGGAATGAGCCAGTAGATGGTGTAATTGGGAAATATGGAGTACCCGGTAGGAATGAAAGTGGACAGAAATTATAGAAATGTGCATTGAGAGAGAGACGTTGATTTCTAATACTGTATTTAAAAAGGAGGACGTGCACAAGAATACTTGGGTCAGAGTGAATAATGGAAGAGTAGTTTACAGAGCATTAATGGATTATGTTGTGGTGAACAAGAGGGTGATTGGAAGAGTATTGGATATGAATGTACTGAGAGGAGCTAGTGGTGGAATATTTAATCATCATTTAGTGAAAAGTAGAGTGAGAGTGGGAGAAAAGTGGAGAAAGAGGAGAAGTGAGAAGAAGAGAAGTGCCAAAAGTGAATGAATTGTATAAGACAGAGAAAGACTGTGAGTATAAGGCTAGTGTGAGAAATGTGTGGAATATAGTGAAAGAGAAAGTGAAGGAGGGAATGGAAAAAGAATGGAGCTGTTTCAAGGAGGAAGTTATGAAGTGTGCCGAGGCAGTATGCGGAAGGAGACTAACTGGTAGAAGTAAAAGGAAAGGTAGTGAATGGTGGAATGAGCATGTGAGTGCAGTAGTGGCTCAAAAGAAGCGGGCTTATGAGGTATGGTTGCAGGTAGGAAATGTAGAGATGTATGAGAGGTATTGTGCAAAGAGGAGGTTAGCAAAGCACATGGTAAGGGAGGCAAAGAAAGAAGTGGATGTACAGTGGGGCAGATGCTTGTCTGAGAATTTTGAAAGGAATAAAAGGATGTTTTGGAAGGAAGTGAAAAGTTAGGAATGGTGTATGTGGTAGGGAGGAGAGGGTGAAAGGAGCAGATGGGCAATTACTAGTGGGTGAAATAAAGGTGAGAGAGAAATGGGCTGAATATTTCAAGAACATGCTGAATGAGGAAGATGATAGAGAGGAAGAGATTGTGGCTGTGGAAAACGAATGGATAATGTCAATGTTAGAGATGAGAATGATAGAGATATAACAAAAAAGGAGGTACGTTTGGTATTGAGAGCAACGAAAGCAGTTAAAGCACCAGAGATAGATGGGTGGCATGCTCAATGCTTGTCAAAAGGTGGGAAGGCATTAATAGAATAGATAATTAGGTTGTTGAATGTAAGTTTCAGGAAAGGGAGAGTCCCAGTTGATTGGAGGCGTGCATGTGTGGTTCCACTTTACGAAGGGAAGGGAGATAAATTTTAGTGCCGTAGTTTTAGGGGAATTAGTTTGCTGAGTGTAGTTGGTAAGGTATATGGAAGAGTGTGAATCGAGAGAATTCGGAAAGGTACTGAGAGATTGATTGGGGAAAAACAGTGTGGGTTCAGGAGAGGAAGAATATGTGTGCATCAGGTGTTTGCGGTAGGACAGGTGTGTGAGAAGTTCTTGGAGAAAGGTAGGGACACTTTTTAGGCCTTTATGGATTTAGAGAAAATGCATGACAGAGCAGATAGAGAGGGATTGTGGAGAGTGTTGCTACTATGGAATATGTAGAAGTTTGCTGAATGTGGTGAAGAGTTTTTATATGAATAACAGAGCATGCGTGAGAGCTGGGAATGGTATGAGTGATTGGTTTGAGGTGAATGTTGGGTTTCGTCAAGTTTGTGTAATGTTACCATGACTGTTTACTGTGTATATGGATGGAGTGGTAAGGGATGTAAATGAAAGAGTATTAGACAGAGGCTTGGAACTAGTGCATGAGGATGGAAGATTGTGGAAACTGAGCCAGTTACAATTTGCAGATGATACTGTACTGGTGGCTGATACTTAGAATGAATTGAATCATTTGGTGACTTAGTTCATATGTGTGTGGGAAAGAAGGAAGTTGCGGGTGAATATTGGTAAAAGTAAACTCATGAGATGCACGAGAACAATTAATGTTGGCAGATTGAATGTAGGTGTGAATGGGGAGTTGCTTGAAGAAGTTGAGAGTTTTAAGTATCTGGGGTTGCATGTATCAAGGAGTGGACGAGTGGATGTAGAGGTAAATCACAGAGTGAAGGGGGCAAGTAAATGTCTAGGTGTGTTGAAGAGTGTAATGAAAAATAGATATTTGGGAATGAATGCAAAGAGAAGGCTATATGAAGGTGTGATTTTGCCAACAGCATTGTATGGAGTAGAGACTTGGGATTCAAGAGAGGTTGAAAGGAAGAAGTTGAATGTAATGGAGATGAGGTGTTTGAGAGTTATGATTTGTGTATCTAGAATTGATCGAGTAAGAAATGAGTATGTCTGGCAGAGCATGGGTGTTGTAATGAAGCTGTCGGATAAGTTAGATCAGAGAATGTTGAGATGGTTTGGACACATGGAGAGGATGAGTGATGAACGAATAGTGAAGAGAGTGTGTAATGCTGAAGTGATTGAAGTTAGGTCAAGAGGGAGACCTAGAATGAGATGGATGGATGGCGTGAAAAGAGCACTGAATGCACGTGGAGTGTTAGGGAAACAGGG
>JAXCGZ010011015.1:10000-11495 GCA_037179515.1 Halocaridina rubra
CTAACTCCACATACAACTTTAACAAGTTGATTAAAGGTTGACAGGAGAGATGTTTGCATGTACTAGCTGTGCAATGATATGCTGATTTTTTTTATGTTATAGTGGCTCAATTGCTAAAGCAGCATGACTATGTGGCTTGTGACGCAAGTACGAGTCCTCTGATGTAATACTTTTCCTGGATAAAAGTACTGTTCATATATAGGGTACAGTGTGAATGTATAATCTTTACTCCACGCATATCAGCATCAGGTTGCTTAAAGCTCGAGGAAAGAAATGTATCCCTGAACTGGCTGTGCCATGTTGTGCAATTTTTTGTCTGCTGAAACGGCCCACTTAGCTAAGGCGGCATAACTTTGTAGCTTACGACTATATATCGAGTCCCCTGATGCCCTCAAAAATCTTTTATGGTTAATAATAATAGTAATAATATTGATAATTATAATAATAATACTTATGATAATAATAATAATAATAATAATAATAATAATAATAATAATAATAATAATAATAATAATAATAATAATAATAATAATACTAATGGTAATAATAATAGTAATAAAAAAAATAATAATAAAAATGATAAAAATAATAATAATAATAATAATAATAATAATAATAATAATAATAATAATAATAATAATAATAATAATAATAATAATAATGATAAAAATAATAATAATAATAATAATAATAATAATAATAATAATAATAATAATAATAATAATAATAATAATAGTAATAGTAATAATAATAATAATAATAATAATAATAATAATAATAATAATAATAATAATAATAATAATAATAATAATAATAGTAATAATAATAATAATTATAGTAACAATAATAATAATAATAATAATAATAATAATAATAATAATAACAATAATAATAAAATAATAATAATATAATAACACAATAATAATAATAATGATAACAATAATATATATATATATATATATATATATATATATATATATATATATATATATATATATATATATATATATATATATATATATATATATATATATATATATATATATATATATATATATATATATATATATATATATATATATATATATATATATATATATATATATATATATATATATATATATATATATATATATATATATATATAATATATATATATATATATATATATATATATATTATATATATATATATATATATATATATATATATATATATATATATATATATATATATATATATATATATATATATATATATATATATATATATATATATATATATATATATATATATATATATATATATATATATATATATATATATATATATATATATATATATATATATATATATATATATATATATATATATATATATATATATATATATATATATATATATATATATATATATATATATATATATATATATATATATATATATATATATATATATATATATATATATATATATACATATATATATATATATA
>JAXCGZ010011016.1:2500-11439 GCA_037179515.1 Halocaridina rubra
TGGCACCAGTTTCGTGGCATGTCTTTGAACTTTTTCAAGCTTAGCTATGTGCTTTTTCAAGTGCGGATTCCAAAAAGGGGCTGCACATTCGAGTTTTGGCCTCACATAGGTTACATAAATATTTCTGAACATTTCCTTGTCCATGTGCCTGAAGGCTACCCTTACATTTGATAAGAATGCATATGCTGCCCTTTCTACGCCATTTATATGTATTTCTGGAGACAAATCTGCCAGTATGTTTACTCCTAGATCTCTCTCATTTTCTGTCTCTTGAAGTTGTACTCCAGCCACCGAGTAGTCAAGCTTGGGCCTTCTTGCACTTGTACCCATTCTCATTACCTTACATTTTGAGGTATTGAATTTCATTAGCCACTTTTCTGACCACTCATGCAGATTATTTAGATCCTCCTGAAGTTCTCTACCATTGTTCTCGTTTTTTACTCTCTTCACAATCTTTGCATCATCTGCAAACATATTCATGAATGAATTTACAGACTCTGGTAGGTCATTTACATATACAAGGAACAAAAGCGGCCCTAAAACTGAACCCTGTGGAACTCCACTACTAACTCTTCTCCATTCAGACACTGAGTGTCTTA
Organism: Halocaridina rubra; assembly: GCA_037179515.1. Taxonomy (NCBI): domain Eukaryota; kingdom Metazoa; phylum Arthropoda; class Malacostraca; order Decapoda; family Atyidae; genus Halocaridina; species Halocaridina rubra. Next base: position 3,100 of record JAXCGZ010011016.1, read on the forward strand.
CTCTAACCCTCTGTTCCCTTCCTTCTAAGTAAGTTTTTATCCATTCCAAGACATTTCCACCTATTCTAGCCATTGATTGCAGCTTCCTAATAAGTCTCCCATGTGGAACAGTGTCAAACGCTTTCTGGAAGTCTAGGAATATGCAATCTGCCCAGCCCTCTCTTTCCTGTAAGATTTGGCTTACCTCATCATAAAATTCTAATAAGTTTGTTACTGTTGATCTTCCTTCTCTGAAGCCATGTTGCCTCACTGACAAAAAGTTGAAGGATTCTAAGTGAAGAGAGATATGTTTCCTTAGTAGTTTCTCCATAAGTTTGCAAACTATGCTGGTCAAGGAAACTGGTCTATAGTTCAGAGCCGTATCCCTCCTTCCCTTTTTGAAGATAGGTATCACATTTGCTTGTTTCCAGCATCTTGGAATCTCCCCCGACTCCAGTGACTCCTTAAATATGATACTTAGTGCCACTGATATTGTGTTTGCGCATTTTTTAAGCACATGAGGGGATATGTCATCAGGACCTGTAGCTTTATGAACATCTAAATCCATCAGCGCTTTGCATACCTCTGTGGCTGTAAGGTTGATGTTCTCTAATACCGGCCCTTGAGCTTCTATCACTGCAATCTGAGGGGGTGGGGTATTTTCTACTGTAAATACTGACTGAAACTCCTTGTTCAATTCTTTGCAGATCTCTTCGTCCGTCTCAGTGATGCTTCCTTCCGCTCTCTTTAGCCTTAAAACCTGTTCTTTTACCTTCAGTTTTCCTCTGATAAAGCTGTGGAAAAGCTTGGGATTTTCTTTAGCCTTCCTGGTGATGTCCCTCTCATAATCTCTCTCTGCCTCTCTCCTTTTACTTAGGTAGTCATTTCTTGCTCTTTTGTAGGTTTGCCAGGCATTTATGTTTTTTCTCCTCCTATACCTTTTCCAGCATTTGTCTCTCCACTCCTTAGCTCTTTTACACCCATTATCGAACCATTTCTCTCTGGCATGAATTACACCTACTTTGGTGACAGGTATGCAGCAATCTACTATCTTCCCATATTTCTCACAAAAGATGTCATACATTTCTTGTACAGATTTGTTGTAAAATAAGGTTCTCCAGTCAATAACTGCAAAAAGCTCATTCATTTTGATGTAATCTCCTTTCGGATAGTTCCTCCTCATGTCCTCAGTGCCTCTACTCTCAGGAAGAATGTCTTCAATGATATACTCCATCAACAACACACAGTGGTCACTCTTTCCAATTGGTGGTTCATACTCAATATTTTCAATATCCAACACATTATCTGTGAACACTAGATCAAGTAGTGATGGCTCATCCCCACCCCGGGCTCTTGTTGGTTCCATTACATGTTGGTGTAGGAAATTCCCTTGTATGCAATCTAGGAATCTTGCCCCAAATGAGTCCTCACCACTGTGTGGGTCAAGATTTATCCAATCTATCTCTTTATGATTAAAGTCTCCTATAATCAAAATCCTACATTTGTTCTCCCGCGCCATGTTAACAACTGAGTTTATGACTTCAATCGTACCTATATGACTTTCCTCATAAATTTCAAGCCTATTTTGGTTCCTTGGTGGGTTGTATACAACAGTTATTATAATGCTCTCTGACCCAGTATTTATGCGAGCAACAAGAAATTCCCTAAACTCACTTTCTATAGCCAAGTTCATTTCTTCAACTTGAATCCTCTCACTTATGAGCAGTGCTATCCCTCCACCAGTCCTCTCAGATCTTTCGACCCTTAGTATTCTGAAGCCCTTAGGAAAAACTGTGACACTGTTTATGTCCTCACTCAACTTAGTCTCTGTAATTGCTACTATATCTGCCTTACTGTTGTGAATCCTATCTTTTAATTCTACTGCCTTACCAGCTAATCCATCAGCATTTGTGTATAACAATCTTAATGAGGCCCCATCCCCTGATCTTCTGTCATTATCTTCTTTATCTCCCCTTTGTCTGGAAGTATTCTGTAACGAAAATTTTTCTCTCTTCTTCATTTCTTTCATCATTTAACCTTCTTGCCTCTTGCAACAAGTTTTTGATCTTTCCCATCTCTTCCTGTGTTCTGTATCGTCTAATGAACACTTCTTTGCATTCTTGAAGGTCTTTTAGACTTTTTTTCTCAACAATATTTCCCTACATGTCTCCCCTCTCTCAAAGGTTACTTTTGTTAGTCTCGGCTTTCCTTCCCTCGAATATTTACCTAGTTGGTGTATGTTTACAATATCCTCAGGACCACATACTACTCCAAGCTTTCTTATCAGGTCTACAACGTTAGCTTTATTTTCTTCAAGTCTCCCCTGCCATGTTGGCTCCTGGGATTCACTTATGCCTGAGATTACCACTGTCTTCTCCTTATCAAGTGCCTGTCTGATGAGTGGGTTTGCCCTTTCCATCACAACGTCTTTCATTTTTTCGATTACTGTCTCTTTATAGTCAACTGTTTGTATGTTTTCCAGTGCCACCACCTTTACAGCCTCTTTTACTGCCACATTCCCCTTTAGTGCATCAGCAAAGGACGTTTTCATGGCATCATTTTCCATATTCAGCTCCTGGAACTCTTTTCTGAACTGTTCAATGTTTTCCTTAATCTGAACATTCCAAGCAGCAATCTCGTCTCTCTCAGAAGAGAGCAGTGAACTAACATCTAATTCCTTTAGGTTGTCATTCAGCTGTTTGTTTTTATCTTCTTGTTTAGAAATTCTAGATTCTAGTTGACTCTTTTCCCCTTCCAGCTTCTTTATTCTTTTTTCTAGTTCCTTTCTCTCCTGCCCTTGTGCTTTATTTGCTTCCTCCAAAGATCTTATTTGTTCTCTGAGTGTTTCATTCTCTTTCATTTCTCCATCCATATTCCGAATTTTATCATCAAGGCTTATAACCATTTCCTCTAACTTCTTGATTCTCTGTTTAAGTCCTCTGATGACTACCCCTTCTCCCGACCCATGGGTGGGAGAGGTTTGGGACAGAGATGGCTTCATTTTTATGTTCTCCCTCTCACAGAATATAGAAAGAAGACGAGAAAGAGGAAAAAAAAAGAAAAGAGAAAAACTTCTAATTTACCTTCACACAGAATTTTTATATCTCCATATAAGTGCTATTTAGTGACTCAGTTTGTCTCCTTTCTGGTAACACACATCTTAACTTAAAAACTTGACCATGGTAATTTAAGTATAAAAAGAAAAAAGAAAAACAAAAGTCAAACCTGAAGGAAAATTCGAATTTGTGTTCGAGGTGGCACCCACCTGTTTCTGTTATATATTCTTCCTAACTGATAAACTGACTTGCTAACCAAGATATGTTATCACTGGATTTAGACTTTATATTTAACTCAATATATATACAAAATAACAAAATAGTAAAAGAGAAAGCTAAAAGAAAAGCAAAAAAAATGAAGAAAATAAGACTGCTGTACTACTTGGCAACTTAACTCAGTACTGTTGACAGGTGGGTATTTGGTAATTTTTTTTTCTTTTATTATTCAATTTTTTCGTGTATCAAACTAACTAACTAGTTAATATAAATGGGAAGGATACTGATTTTTTCAATATATAGAACCACAGGATCAGGTAAAACGGCTCAAGAGCTTTCCCCAGTTTACACAAAAAATTAGGTAATGTGGTGTGATGGCTCCACCTCTGGCAACTCTTCTAGATTTCCCTCAAGGCAGAAACTGGACGGCAGCTTCTCTCTCTTCCTCACGAAAAAGTTCTCAATTTTTTTCCCTTTAATATGAACAGTCTCGTCTTACAACAAATATTAGTTTTTGTACTCACAATACTCTGCAGGATTTCAGATTTATGGAAATTATGGTAAAGTTTTCCACTAAGCACTTTAGTCACTCGAAACAGTTAAAAATTTAAGAGGAGCAATTCCGTGTGTCACTGAACGCGGTGTGTGTGTATGTGTGTGTGTGTGTGTGTGTGTGTGTGTGTGTGTGTATGTGTTTGTGTGTGTAAATGAGAAAAGGAAGAAGATTTATGAAACTGAAGAGGATTAAGGTCAATTGATTGATGGATGGGGTATTCACAATAATTATGGATTCATCTTTTCAGAAGACAATGAAAATACTATTCTACAAAGTGTGTAACCCTCACTGCAGATTCGACTTTTTCGAGACATATTGAGATAGTCGAACATAAAAGAGATAAATTTGTAGGAATTACATTGAATGTACGATATTACAAACAACTTTTATTCACGGTTATGTACCATAATAAGGACAATCAAACGAGGTTTAGGAAATATTTTAGTAGAGAATAACAGGGGATTTGAACTCTCTCCCCGTCGGAACTGATGCGTTGATTATGAAAGACTTGGATGGACATGTTAGTAGTAAGCCATTGGGTAATGTAACAGGACAATTTGAAGTAGGCTTGAGAAATTCAGATGAATGTTGTTTGGTTGATGTTTGACTATTGAATGGTTTGTCAGTCTTGAATGCCTTTTTCAAACACTAAGAAACTGATGCTTATACTTGGCATAGATTCAACCGCAACATATGTCAGTATGATAGCAAATCACAGATATAATTTATTTGACAATATCAAAGTCAATTATAGTTTTTAGAAAATGGAAATTTCATCAACACAAGATGTGGCTGAGTTAAGGAAAGTCCGCTTCAAAACCGAAAATATCCTAGAAGTCAATGATGGACTGGCTGAAATGATGGAGACAGGCCTTGCTGAGGTTGAGAGAGACAAGGTGGAGGAAATGTGGAGCGAGCTGCAGATCGTTGTTGGCGAAGCTCAAAGAAACATTGTTGGTACTACAAATGTTGGAAGACTAAACAAGAAGAAAACAGAAACGTAGAAAGAAGAAAAGAACTGCAACATGCAGTATATGAAAAAAACAAAAATAATTCAGATATTGGTAAAAGGTAAGGACTTAAAAAACCTGAGAAACTATGATGAAAACAGAGGGACAGCTAACAGAGTGAGAAGGGGAACAAAAAAGAATATGTGGACTCAAATTGGACATGAGCTAACAAATTATTATGAAAGTACTGAGATAACTTATGTATAGCATGGCCCGTAAATATCTAGGGGAACATCAAACGAAAACAAAAGCAATATGAACATAAGACAAATATAGGAATGTGCTTTAAGAACCTTCCTATACATATAAAAGATGGATAGTATACTTTTCTGAGTTACTAAAAGCGGAGTCTGAAAGTGCTGAGATACGTGAAGAAACTGCTGAATGAGAAGTAGTCCACGGCATTCAGGAGGACCAGATATCATTGTAATAATAAAGCCCTAGGAATTATAGGGATGAGAAATGACCACTCCCCTAATCCAGACTTCATACCAATGAACACTCTGAAAGTTTTTAGAGACTCATTGATATTATACTTGCAGAGATTATTCAGTAAGGTGCTTGAAGCAGGGGAGGTGGCGGACACACACACACACACACACACACACACACACACACACACACACACACACACACACACACACACACACACACACACACATATACATATATATATATATATATATATATATATATATATATATATATATATATATATATATATATATATATATATATATATATATATATATATATATATATATATATATATATATATATATATATATATATATATATATATATATATATATATATATATATATATATATATATATATATATATATATATATATATATATATATATATATATATATATATATATATATATATATATATATATATATATATATATATATATATATATATATATATATATATATATATATATATATATATATATATATATATATATATATATATATATATATATATATATATATATATATATATATATATATATATATATATATATATATATATATATATATATATATATATATATATATATATATATATATATATATATATATATATATGTATATAATATATATATATATATATATATATATATATATATATATATATATATATATATATATATATATATATATATATATATATATATATATATATATATATATATATATATATATATATATATATATATATATATATATATATATATATATATATATATATATATATATATATATATATATATATATATATATATATATATATATATATATATATATATATATATATATATATATATATATATATATATATATATATATATATATATATATATATATATATATATATATATATATATATATATATATATATATATATATATATATATATATATATATATATATATATATATATATATATATATATATATATATATATATATATATATATATATATATATATATATATATATATATATATATATACATATAAATATATATATATATATATATATATATATATATATATATATATATATATATATATATATATATATATATATATATATATATATATATATATATATATATATATATATATATATATATATATATATATATATATATATATATATATATATATATATATATATATATATATATATATATATATATATATATATATATATATATATATATATATATATATATATATATATATATATATATATATATATATATATATATATATATATATATATATATATATATATATATATATATATATATATATATATATATATATATATGAATGTATACCCTTTCTAATTGCAGCAATGAAATGACTTTCAAGGTTTTTGTTCAATATGCTTTCAAACACAAAATATGGAAAAAGTTGTTTAATAATGAAAATTATAATCTTAAAAACCAGTGATTGGAAAAAAGAAATTTTGATGGTGAAAAGCACTCAAGCTTCGCTCCCTGACATTAGTGTGCTCTTCATTTGCGTAATAATGTCGAACTTCTTAAGTGCTTTTACTCATATTCAATTAGAAGTTCCTCTTGGTTGCAGCCTAAGTGGCAATTATTTTCATATAGAAAGAGCTTATAAACATACAGGCACACATATCGACATCTTTGTCTATTTCTCTATTCAGCTATCTATCTAGCTATCACATTACATATCTATATATACATATATATGCACACATAAGCAAACAAACAAACACGCACACACAAATATATATATATATATATATATATATATATATATATATATATATATATATATATATATATATATATATATATATATATATATATATATATATATATATATATATATATATATATATATATATATATATATATATATATATATATATATATATATATATATATATATATATATATACATATATATATATATATATATATATATATATATATATATATATATATATATATATATATATATATATATATATATATATATATATATATATATATATATATATATATATATCAAATAAGCACATTACATATGTGAAAACATGAATAATTTTTTTTTTACCCCGACCGGGACTCGAACCTAGGACTTATGATTACTAAGTCAAGGCGCTACCACTACACCACAGAAGGTTAAAAGGAATCCAACCTTATAGCTTATATCTGCTATACTTAGGAATGAACGCATTCTATCTGAATGCCACTATGTTCATATTACAGATTCCCCAACCTCACTCGTGGCTTCATGTTAGCATTTAATTCAATTCCCAATCTCATTCGGGCATGAAATATCAAATAAGCACATTACATATGTGAAAACATGAATAATTTTTTTTACCCCGACCGGGACTCGAACCTAGGACTTATGATTACTAAGTCAAGGCGCTACCACTACACCACAGAAGGTTAAAAGGAATCCAACCTTATAGCTTATATCTGCTATACTTAGGAATGAACGCATTCTATCTGAATGCCACTATGTTCATATTACAGATTCCCCAACCTCACTCGTGGCTTCATGTTAGCATTTAATTCAATTCCCAATCTCATTCGGGCATGAAATATCAAATAAGCACATTACATATGTGAAAACATGAATAATTTTTTTTACCCCGACCGGGACTCGAACCTAGGACTTATGATTACTAAGTCAAGGCGCTACCACTACACCACAGAAGGTTAAAAGGAATCCAACCTTATAGCTTATATCTGCTATACTTAGGAATGAACGCATTCTATCTGAATGCCACTATGTTCATATTACAGATTCCCCAACCTCACTCGTGGCTTCATGTTAGCATTTAATTCAATTCCCAATCTCATTCGGGCATGAAATATCAAATAAGCACATTACATATGTGAAAACATGAATAATTTTTTTTACCCCGACCGGGACTCGAACCTAGGACTTATGATTACTAAGTCAAGGCGCTACCACTACACCACAGAAGGTTAAAAGGAATCCAACCTTATAGCT
>JAXCGZ010011017.1:0-11409 GCA_037179515.1 Halocaridina rubra
GAGAGAGAGAGAGAGAGAGAGAGAGAGCAGTTGAAACAGACAGACAGGCAGACACAGACAGACAGACAGACAGAGAGGAAAATAAAGAGTAAAGCGAGTATCAAATTAATATACTCGAATTAAGAGACGAAAATAGGCAGAATAAAATCAGTAAATGAAATAATTAGACTATGGAAAATAAATCTAATAAAGTAAAACAGGAATAAGGAAAGTAGAATAAAGAGATCCAATAAGCAAAATAAGTAAAATAAGTAAGTAAAATAATAAAATTATCAAAATGCGTAAAAGAGGACAAATAAGTAGAATAAATGAGTAAAATCTGTAAAATTGAGAAAATGAGCCAAGAACAAAGTAACAGAAGACAAATAAGTAGAATAAGTGAGTAAACTCTGTAAAATGAGCAAAAGGAGCAAAAAAAAAGTAAGAGGACAAATAAGTAGAATAAGTAAATATCATTTATAAAATGAGCAAAATACGTAGAAGAGGAAAAATAAGTAAAAAGAGAAAAATAAGTAATATAAAGTAAGATAGCATTTACGAATAACACTTTTGTTTTTTCCAGTGAATTACAAGCAGCTTATCTTGCTAGAAATATTTTCCCTCTTTTTCATTATCTTTTATTCTCTACTGCCAGATATTTATATTACAGTTAATTCTCATTAAATGCTCTAATGAAATAAATTTTAAGACATGAAACGTGGAATTAAACTCTTCAGTATACATATATAAGACGGTGTGGATAATAATAATAATAATAATAATAATAATAATAATAATAATAATAATAATAATAATAATAATAATAATAATAATAATAATAATAATAATAATAATAATAATAATAAAAATAATAATAATAATAATAATAATAATAATAAAAATAATAATCAAAATAATAATAATAATAATAATAATAATAATAATTTTATTATTATTATTATTATTATTATTATTATTATTATTATTATTATTATTATTATTATTATTATTATTATTATTATTATTATTATTATTATTATTATTATTATTATTGATATTATTATTATTATTATTATTATTATTATTATTATTATTATTATTATTATTATTATTATTATTATTATTATTATTATTATTATTATTATTATTATTATTATTATTATTATTATTATTATTATTATTATTATTATTATTATTATTATTAAACAAAATATGGTGCATGGAGAATAACTGAGTTTTCTCCAGCTTTTTACTAGGAAACTTTGTTAACAAAGGCTCTCTCTCTCTCTCTCTCTCTCTCTCTCTCTCTCTCTCTCTCTCTCTCTCTCTCTCTCTCTCTCTCTCTCTCTCTCTCTCTCTCTCTCTCTCTCTCTCTCTCTCATTAAGGGTGCATGGTACATGGAACGTTATAAAGAAAATAATTCCAGGAAATAAAAAATCATCTGGATTGCTTGGAGATTCAGAAGTTGAGCTCGAAAATAAAGTGGAGGAATTTAACGAACACTTTGCCATGATAGGAGAAAACACTTTCAGGAAATCCCAAGAAAAACCCGATAGATTCTAATTTACTTATGAATAATCGTCCTTCATTACCACCAAGAAACTTGAATAAGTTTAGGTCACAGCCAGTCGACATCAACACTTTAATACTGACCATTAAGAGCTTAAACGCAACAAACTCTTATGGCTCTGACGGGATACCTCTTCGATGCTTGGTCGATTCCTTACCCGTTACCATTTACTATATCCTTATAATTATGAATACATCCATTGTAACAGGTGTTCATCCGGATTTTTGGAAGTATTCTCTTGTGGCCCCAGTTTTTAAAAACGGATATGCTGAAAATGTTGGAAACTACAGACCTATTTCTCTATTGCCCATCCTCTCACAGATACTAGAAAAAATAATTGCGAACCAATTGATTGATTTTCTTGAATCTAATAAATTACTTGCAAAAAGCCAACATGGCATCCGACCAAATCTTTCCACTGAAATAGCTTTGCTCACAGTTACCAATAAAATTTATGGAAACATTGAAAACAAGAAAATATCCCTACTCTTGTTTCTTGATCTCTCTAAAGCATTTGATAGCGTCAACCATCAAATTTTACTCAAAAAATGCGAAGATTTGAATATTGATTCACTTTGGTTTGAAAACTATCTTGATAATCGAGTTAAGTCAGTACGCTTTGGATCAGCCATATCCTCTCCTCAGAAAATAAAGTTTGGAGTCCCTCAGGGATCGATCTTGGGGCCTTTACTATTTCTTATTTACGTAAATGATCTGCCCAAATATATTCGTGACTGCCTCCTTGTTATATACGCTGATGACACTCAGATCTTACTGACAGGAAAGATTGATAAAACTAATGAATTGCTACAAAAAGCGAAAGAGGTTCTAACTAGGGCTAAAGCTTATGACAATAAGAATGGGCTCCTTTTAAACGAGAGCAAAATTCACCTCACTTTCTTTGGCTCAAGGCAGTACATATCCCGTTTTCCAAATAACATCAATATAAGACTCGGCGATGTCACACTCGTTCCATCAGATAGTGTCAAAAACCTTGGAGTACATATGGACAACTTTTTAACTTTCAATGTTCATATCGATGAATTGCAGAAAAAGGTTACAGGTACACTTCTCTTTATTACCCTTGTAAGTGATAGTTTCAACTTTGAATGTCGAGTCATGGTGGTGCAGTCCTTGGTACTTAGTATCTTAAACTACTGCTTGAGAGTTTGGGGCTCAACTAATAAGACACAAATGGGCAGAGTAAGTAATATGCAGAATTTCGCTGCTAAGGTTGCTGTAGGGGGCGCTCGCAAGCATGACCATGTCACAACAATATATGATAAATTAAAATGGCTCCGTATGGATGAGAAATACATTTATGAAATGTGCCTTTTAATCTTCAAAATTCATCACAAGTTTATTCCCGACTGGCTCTTCACTTTGCCACTTGTAGCTCAGATTCGAGGGGAAAGATTCAACACAAGAAGTCTGGACACCCTTTATGTCCAAAGAACAAACACTGATACAGGAGCTAGAGCATTAAATGTTATTAGACCTAAACTATGGAATCAACTACCACAAAACATAAGATGCAGTCAAACAATATACTCTCTCAAAGGCCACCTTATGAAACTTCTATTGAGGAATTAAGCTTCGTCTTGTGCGATGTTAGTCGATGTCCTCTTTGAAAAACAACCTCATGAAATTTTATTCAAGGACTAAGCTTTGTCCTGTCTTATCTTTTTATATTTTATCATTATTATTACATTTGTGTGTTATGTGATGGCGGGGAAATTGCATATAGTCCTTTTATCTATGACATTAATGTAATATCCTTTTAATAAGATTATGTCCCTTAAATATATAGCAATCACATTGTAATACAGGCTTATTGAATCATTTCATAAATATACAACACATCAATGCACAATCACTTTTGGGTAATTTCGACAATATTGCACTAATGATCAGAGAAAATAACGTGGATATAATGTGTGTTTGTGAAACTTGGCTCCTATACAATATGCAGTCTGGTTTTGTTGCTATACCTGAGTATTCTTTTTATCGATTTGATGGCGGTAGGGGTGGGGGTGTGGGGGTGTATGTAAGAAATCATCTAACGGTCTCCCTATTAAAGACCCCTGAAGTCGAGCGACCTCCTCATCTCGAAGACATTTGGTTGACTGTTCAGAGTAGGAAATTCCCTTCATTCATCCTGGGATGTGTATATAGACACCCTCATGCACTCAACGACACCTTTGATTACATCTCCGAGGTATTTCGGTCGGTCTGTTTGAGGAGCAAACCTCTCATTATTATAGGCGACTTCAATGATAATCTCCTTCTTCCTAATAATAAAATGGGGAAATTAATTCAATCCCTCCACTTAAATCAGCTTGTGAATAAAGCAACCCGTATCACCGCTAATTCCTCCAGCCTAATTGATCTTATAATTACCAATACACCTAGTTTTATAGTTCACCACGATGTCTTACCTTGTCCTGTAGGAGACCACGAGCTTCTAATAGCTACAGTTAATGTCAGGAAGGAAAAGAGACCGCCAATTGTTAAAACTTTCCGATCTCTTGAGAATTATTCTCAAAATTGTTTCTGCGACGTTCTTCTTAATGAATACAACATTTTAAATTCAATACTAACTACAGATTGTGTAAATTATCAAGTTTCTACTTTTACTGATGTTTTTACGAGATGTTTAAATGAATGTGCCCCTCTTACAACCAAAGTCATGACACGCCCTCCTGCCCCGTGGATTGACTCTCAGTTAAAAGAGCAAATGAAAAGGAGAGATGACCTCCTAAGGCAATTTAAATCTGATAGACAAAACTCCGAGTTGGAAAGAGCCTATAGAAGAGAAAGAAACCTTACTAAAACAATGTTGTCCGAAAAGAAGAAAAATCATTTCAGGGAAGAATTTTCCAAGTATAGGGGAAATATCAAAGGAACTTGGAATGTTATAAAAAGAATAATTCCTGCAAATAAGGAAATCTTAGAAAATTCTGACCTTCCCAGTGATAATGTGGAAAAGCGAGTGAATGATTTTAATAAGTATTTTGCTGAAATAGGTAAGTCCACATATGAAAAGTCCCAAGATAATAATGACTTGATTATTAATCAACCACATAATTGCCAGCCTCCAGCTGAAAGAAATATTATCAATAATTTTAGACCGCACCCAATCGATTTAGTCACACTTATTCTTATCATAAAGAACCTCAAACCAACAAACTCTTGTGGTTCCGATGGGATACAACTTCGCTTCCTAATTGACTCATTGCCAGTTACAGTATTTTTCATTTTAGTCATTGTTAATACATCCATTGTTACAGGCATTTATCCTAACCTCTGGAAGCATCCCTATATCATCCCCGTTTTTAAGAGTGGAGATACTAATAATGTTGAAAATTATAGGCCAATCTCTCTTCTCAGCATTCTGTCTAAAATACTTGAGAAGGTAGTTGCCACCCAGTTAATAAATTTCCTTGAATCAAATTGTCTATTATGTGAAGAACAACACGGTTTTCGGCCTAAACTTTCGACCGAGACGGCCCTACTTAAAATTACTGATAAAATTTATAGTAATATTGAAAATAAGAAAATATCACTTTTATTATTGTTAGATTTGTCTAAAGCATTTGACAGTGTACACCATCAAATTCTAATGAGAAAACTTTCCAAAGTTCATGTTGACTCATTTTGGTTCGAAAATTATCTGAAAGATCGAATTCAATCAGTTCGAATGGGCTCGACTCTCTCTTCTTCTTTAGATATCAGTTTTGGCGTTCCTCAGGGTTCAATTTTGGGTCCTCTGCTTTTCCTAATATATGTTAATGATTTACCTCAATTTATAAGAGATTGCCTACTTGTTATGTATGCTGATGACACCCAGATTATGCTTACTGGTGACATTGATAGAATTCCTGAAATCTTAAAAAGGGCTGAAGATATATTAAACTGTGCCAAAAGTTATTTTAACAGTAATGGTCTTTTACTGAACGAAAATAAAACTAAATTTGTTATTTTTGGATCAAATCAATACCTGTCCCGCATTCCTGAGAACATCAGTATAAATTTCAACAATGTTTCACTCTTCCCATCTAATAAGGTTAAAAATCTAGGAGTTATTATGGACAGTACCATGACATTTAATTTTCATATCGATGAACTACATAAAAAAGTGAACGGGACCCTTATTTACTTGAACAGAGTCTATGAAAGATTCGAGCCTGATTGTAGGGTAATTGTAGTACAAACATTAATTTTAAGTATTCTCAACTACTGTCTGAGTGTTTGGGGTTCCACGACTAAGACCCAGATGTTACGAGTGAAAAGGCTCCAGAATTTTGCTGCAAGAGTTGCCATAGGGGGGGTGCATAAATATGATCACGTGACTCCCCTCTTTGAGAGATTGGGTTGGCTAAGGATGGACATGAAGTTCATATATAATATCTGTCTTTTAGTTTTTAAAATAAATCATGGAATATTACCGGAATGGCTCTTCTCATTGCCAACAGTTAATCAAGTGCGTATCAATAACGTCAACACCAGATATCAGAATTCTTTTTACGTGCCCAGAACTTCCACTGATATTGGGGCAAGAGCCTTAAATGTAATGGGCCCGAGACTTTGGAACTCTTTACCCGCAAACTTAAGAAGCTGCCAAACATTACCCTCACTTAAATCTCATCTTTTAAATCACCTACTTAATAAGTGATTTTAGTCTCATTATTATCCTCCCATTGGGTAGACGAAGTGTATGTATGCTTATTTTAATGTGTAAATATTTTGATTTTGTGCTTTGCAAATTTCATTTCTTTTATTTTGACATTTTACATTGTAATTTGTAATTAGATTAATTATCATGTAATAGCCATTTTTGATGGAATAAAATTTTTGACTTTGACTTTGACTTTGACTTCTCTTCTCTCTCTCTCTCTCTCTCTCTCTCTCTCTCTCTCTCTCTCTCTCTCTCTCTCTCTCTCTCTCTCTCTCTCTCTCTCTCTCTCTCTCTCTCTAAGGTAAACAATCTTGCCTGGTGCACTCCTGATATTTTCATGGTTTTTCGTGTTTTCTAAACTGCCTTTGTGTATTTTGTGTACCTCTGTGACCCTGTGAAGTGTTTTAGAACAATGAAAATGTGTCTTATAAGTTTTTGAGTTTATGAACTTAGTTTTATTTTAGGTTAAGATAATCAAATTTTCCCGTAAAGGGCTCTCATTTAATTTTTTTCAAATTCTGCGCATGCGCAGTAAGAACATCTACAAGCGCTGCCAGTGGCCTAATTATTTTAATCTTAGTGTTTTGTATTTTTCATATTATAATGTCTTCTATTGAAAACCTAGTGTCTTTGGAAAACCCTACTTGGGAATTCCTCAATGATAATTATACAAAAACTGAATTACAAAAACACTGTCGGGAAATAGGTATCACAAGGGTCTGGCACACGAAAGATAAACTCATTGATATGATTCTTGAAAAGCATAGATCGTCACAAACAAACGATTCAGAGAGTAATGTTGATAACTGTGAATTAGCTCCTCAAGAGGCCATGAGAGACATTGAAGAAATGAGAGAGAGAATAAATGTCAGAGATCTTGTCATCGATGAACTCAGTGAACTTATGAAAGCTGCACATATCACAATCAACAAGTTAAATGATCGTATCTCTGCACTGGAAGAGCAAGTCGGGTTACTCCAGGGAACATACAACTCACAGCAGACGACACCCGCACCGCAGGGTGTAACCCCTACCCGGCCCCTACCTGAGGGAAGCCTGCTTCTGGGTGACACAAACCTCTCCTCTGTTCATACGTCAGACTTGAACCAACAATGCTCCGTTCAAACTATAAGAGGAGCTAATATAGATCTCATAAATTGTTGGGTCTCAGAGAAGCTTCGATGGGCTCCTAAATATTGCATCTTATACTGCGGTATTCAAGACATCCTTAATGGGTCTCAGCCTGTGGATATCCTTGATAGATTGGGTTCTCTCATAACCGATCTCAAGGAGGTGAACGAGGAGATGAGCATACACATATGTGAAGTAGCACCTGTCCTTAGAGTCGAAGAGTTCGATGAAAAGATCAACTATTTCAATAATCAACTAGCAACTTGGAGTGAGACCAATGGGGTTTCAGTTGTCAAGACTAATCTGCAGTTCAGGCTTGGTACCGGCGACGTTGATCGGATGTGTTATGATGTAAATGATGAGGGGGATGCTCTCAACAGATTTGGCGTCATCAGGTTATTGAATATAATTGCTAAGCAATGCCCATTCTTCAAACTAAGCAACAACTGGGAAAAAATCATATGCCAAACCATACCTGCTACATATGCTTCTGTATTGCAGCGGCAACAACGACCGGTCACGGCCAATAACGACAGTCAAAATAACACATACAGGAACAGAAACTACGACCGGCATCGCCAGCTCCCCTCAATAAGAAATAATATGATACGACTGCATAACAATGACATTAGAAACGTCAATCAAGAAAGTAGCAACGACCAGCATTCTAGAAGGGATCCTCAACAGGTTTCGGATGGAAGTCATACCCGGGATTTTCGTCATCAGAATCGTCAAATCCCACCTGGTATTCGAGGATGGAGACGAGACTCGAGGATGAATCGCAGTCTTTACGATCTCGACCAACCACGGCGCTACCCCCAGCGTCCCCGGGCGAGGGAGGAATTGCAGCAGCTCTACAGTCGTCGACAGCCCTGTTCAAACTGTGG
Organism: Halocaridina rubra; assembly: GCA_037179515.1. Classification (NCBI taxonomy): domain Eukaryota; kingdom Metazoa; phylum Arthropoda; class Malacostraca; order Decapoda; family Atyidae; genus Halocaridina; species Halocaridina rubra. Next base: position 8,247 of record JAXCGZ010011017.1, read on the forward strand.
GGAAATAAACCATGACCTTTCCCACTGTAGGTTTAACTATAGACTTAAATGTGGTCACTGCCGTGAACATGGCCATAAAACAAGATTATGTCCCTTAAATATATAGCAATCACATTGTAATTCAGGCTTATTGAAACATTTCATAAATATACAACACATCAATGCACAATCACTTTTGGGTAATTTCGACAATATTGAACTAATGATCAGAGAAAATAACGTAGATATAATGTGTGTTTGTGAAACTTGGCTCCTATCTAATATGCAGTCTGGTTTTGTTGCTATACCTGAGTATTCTTTTTATCGATTTGATGGCGGTAGGGGTGGGGGTGTGGGGGTGTATGTAAGAGATCATCTAACGGTCACCCTATTAAAGACCCCTGAAGTCGAGCGACCTCCTCATCTCGAGGACATTTGGTTGACTGTTCAGAGTGAGAAATTCCCTTCCTTCATCCTGGGATGTGTATATAGACACCCTCATGCACTCAACGACACCTTTGATTACATCTCCGAGGTATTTCGGTCTGTCTGTTTGAGGAGCAAACCTCTCATTATTATAGGCGACTTCAATGACAATCTTTTTCTTCCTAATAATAAAATAGAGAAATTAATTCAATCCCTCCACTTAAATCAGCTTGGGAATAAAGCAACCCGTATCACCGCTAATTCCTCCAGCCTAATTGATCTTATAATTACCAATACACCTAGTTTTATAGTTCACCACGATGTCTTACCTTGTCCTGTGGGAGACCACGAGCTTCTAATAGCTACAGTTAATGTCAGGAAAGAAAAGAGACCGCCAATCATTAAAACTTTCCGCTCTCTTGAGAATTATTCTCAAAATTGTTTTTGTGACATTCTTCTTAAGGCATACAAAATTTGGCTACAAAATTTTAAGGTCAATACTATCTACAGATTGTGTAAATTATCAAGTTTCTACTTTTACTGATGTTTTTACGAGATGTTTAAATGAATGTGCCCCTCTTACAACCAAAGTCATGACACGCCCTCCTGCCCCGTGGATTGACTCTCAGTTAAAAGAGCAAATGAAAAGGAGAGATGACCTCCTAAGGCAATTTAAATCTGATAGACAAAACTCCGAGATGGAAAGAGCGTATAGAAGAGAAAGAAACCTTACTAAAACAATGTTGTCCGAAAAGAAGAAAAATCACTTCAGGGAAGAATTTTCCAAGTATAGAGGAAATATCAAAGGAACTTGGAATGTTATAAAAGAATAATTCCTGCAAATAAGGAAATCTCAGAAAATTCTGACCTTCTCAATGATAATGTGGAAAAGCAAGTGAATGATTTTAATAAGTATTTTGCTAAAATAGGTAAGTCCACATATGAAAAGTCCCAAGATAATAATGACTTGATTATTAATTAACCACTTAATTGCCAGCCTCCAGCTGAAAGAAATATTATCAATAATTTTAGACCGCACCCAATCGACTTAGTCACACTTATTCTTATCATAAAGATCCTCAAACCAACAAACTCTTGTGGTTCCGATGGGATACAACTTCGCTTCCTAATTGACTCATTGCCAGTTACAGTTTTTTTCATTTTAGTCATTGTTAATACATCCATTGTTACAGGCATTTATCCTAACCTCTGGAAGCATCCCTATATCATCCCCGTTTTTTAGATTGGAGATACTAATAATGTTGAAAATTATAGGCCAATCTCTCTTCTCAGCATCCTGTCTAAAATACTTGAGAAGGTAGTTGCCACCCAGTTAATAAATTTCCTTGAATCAAATTGTCTATTATGTGAGGAACAACATGGTTTTCGGCCTAAGCTTTCGACCGAGATGGCCCTACTTAAAGTTACTGATAAAATATATAGTAATATTGAAAATAAGAAAATATCACTTTTATTATTGTTAGATTTGTCTAAAGCATTTGACAGTGTCCACCATAAAATTCTAATGACCAAGCTTTCCAAAGTTTACGTTGACTCGTTTTGATTCGAAAATTGTCTGAAAGATCGAATTCAATCAGTTCGAATGGGCTCGACTCTCTCTTCTTCTTTAGATATCAGTTTTTGGCGTTCCTCAGGGTTCAATTATGGGTTCTCTGCTTTTCCTAATATATGTTAATTATTTACCTCAATTTATAAGAGATTGCCTACTTGTTATGTATGCTGATGACACCCAGATTATGCTTACTGGTGACATGGATAGAATTCCTGAAATCTTAAAAAGGGCTGAAGATATATTAAACTGTGCCAAAAGTTATTTTAGCAATAATGGTCTCTTACTGAACGAAAATAAAACTAAATTCGTTATTTTTGGATCAAATCAATACCTGTCCCGCATTCCTGAGAACATCAGTATAAATTTCAACAATGTTTCACTCTTCCAATCTCATACGGCTAAAAACCTAGGAGTTATTATGGACAGTACCATGACGTTTAATTTTCATATCGATGAACTACATAAAAAAGTGAACGGGACCCTTATTTACTTGAACAGAGTCTATGAAAGATTCGAGCCTGATTGTAGGGTAATTGTAGTACAAACACTGATTTTAAGTATTCTCAAGTACCGTCTGAGTGTTTGGGGTTTCACGACTAAGACCCAGATGTTACGAGTGAAAAGGCTCCAGAATTTTGCTGCAAGAGTTGACATAGGGGGGGTGCATAAATATGATCACGTGACCCCCCTCTTTGAGAGTTTGGGTTGGCTGAGGATGGACATGAAGTTCATATATAATATAGGTCTTTTAGTTTTTATAATAAATAATGGAATATTACCGGAATGGCTCTTCTCATTGCCAACAGTTAATTAAGTGCGTATCAGTAACGTCAACACCAGATATCAGGGCTCTTTTTACGTGCCCAGAACTTCCACTGATATTGGGGCAAGAGCATTAAATGTAATGGGCCAGAAACTTTTGAACTCTTTACCCGTAAACTTAAGAAGCTGTCAAACATTACCCTCTTTTAAATCTCATCTTTTAAAGCACCTACTTAATAAGTTATTTTAGTCTCATTATTATCCTCCCATTGGGTAGGCGAAGTGTACTTATGGTTGTTTTAATGTGTAAATATTTTGATTATGTGCTTTGCAAACTTCATTTGTTTCATTTTGACATTTTACATTTGTAATTAGAGTAATTACCATGTAATAGCCATTTTTGATAGAATAAAGTTTTTGACC
>JAXCGZ010011018.1:0-11376 GCA_037179515.1 Halocaridina rubra
ACAATTCAAAAATGGAGCTGCCTCGTGTGTGCCAGTAGGCATATTGCAGTGTCCTCTATTCTTATGTTCTTCTTATGTTCTTAAATTCATGACAATGATAGGGATTAACCATAATTATCTCTAGATAATCTTTTCCAAAACTCTTTAATTATATTATATCCAAGGGATTAAGAGTTTAAAGATTTCTTCAATACAAAAAGAATTATATAACAAAAACGAGAATTTGGGACAATATAAAAAGTCTGTCTTTGTGTATGCAATAATAAAAACAAAAAGTATATTTCATTGGCAACATTAAAGAATGCATTTTGCATAAGTTTCATAATCTCGTAAGGAGCTGTACATGAATAATTAATTTAGAAAATATATATATTCTTCTGCTCTCTTAAATACGGGAAACGGCTGGGTGACATTCTTGTTGTCATTTCGTGTCAGCTCACACTCTTTCTTTATGACCAAGCTGAAATAATTTTGATAAACATTATCATGGCTAAATCTCGCAAAGTTTTATATTTTATCAATCTAACATATCTCTTCAGACAAATAATGTATATACTGCAGCTAGCAAAAAGAAATAAAGAATCATTCGTAGATTCACGTCCTTTATTCATGTAATATCTATTTTGGAATCTTCGGAAATCGAATAATAATCTCATTGGCGGAGTAGGGGACGAAACAAAAATAAAACACACTTGGCATCTCAACCATATCTGGGCAGGTGGAGAATCATTTTCTCAAAATTATCCCTCAATAGATATTGCAACATCCCATCACCTCCCATAAAAATACTCGGATTTGGCATGCGCAAAGACCCGGTGGAACAGGGGAACTATCCTCGCAGACTCCCCAATCATGCTTCCTAACGGTGCTTTCCGCGATTTCACCCCCTAGAGCAACCCCCCCATTATACTCCCAGTCATTCATACTCATTCTCTATCACATTCGCTATATCACTTTCAAGACAATCATTCCCTTCCTCTCTGTAAAATTCCCTTCTATTTACAACATGTTAGTTTCCCTTCCCTCACCACTCTGAAGGAGTGTAAAGGTGAAATCTCGGTTGGGCCGCGCAGTCACAAGACTGCCTCACCAGTCCTAGGTCCCATTCTAAAAACAAACAAACAAACATTCTACTCCCTTGAAGCTATGTTAGGGTGACACTGAAAGACCTCCTCTATTCTAGGACAGCACAAATTCACTCGAATTTACTTTTACTTTCGCCTGCGTAGCGCAAAAAAAAATAAAAAAAACTCATCTCTAAATAATATCACGAAAATTTCTTATTCTTCAAAATGAAATGCCAAACACGTATGTTAATATCAATTTCTCCATCATAATGACATTAAAAGAACGATCTGTCATCTCTGTTAAATTTTTTCTCACCCCAAAATATTACACTTTAAGAGATTAATATAAAAATGACTTTACACATACTTTAAATATCAAAGATCAGTACAATTACTATATATTTAACGAGGTTGGGAGATCGATTGGTCATTTCCGCATTCCTTTCTTGGAAATCACACGTGTTCTAAGAAAAACCTTAAAAGAGAATTCAAGTATACTTCTCACTATAATTCTTACGCTTAAGAAATTAATATAATAGTGATTTCACGTACATTAAATTTTTCAATTAAAATCGATACATTCGCATTCTTAAAATTCAATTTAGGCATTAATACAATTAAATGCAACACCCTTTAAATGCAATTACTTTATATTCTCAAATTATAACAAAAATGGAGTTTATTACTGCTTATAGCTATTATTACATATTATCCATGTTAATAATGGGTACTGAAATTCTACTTTTATTAAATTTACTAGAAACCACACCCCTCATAGGTGGGTTGGCTGAGTCAAAGCATGACTACAAGATAAAATGGCGGCGTTCACCATCCTCAATTTCTTTTAATAATTGTCCCATCACTCACTGGATACAGATCACAAGTACTTAGCTATTTTAAGGAGGTGGTCCTGAAGAACTTCATGGCAGAAGACAATGGAGGAGGGGGTTCTTTCTTCTCTCGTGTAGAGTCGACGAATCACCATCTTCTTGGCTGGATCCGGTGAAATGTACTTTCGAGAATTTGGGACAATATAAAAAGTCTGTCTTTGTGTATGCAATAATAAAAACAAAAAGTATATTTCATTAGCAACATTAAAGAATGCATTTTGCTTAAGTTTCATAATCTCGTAAGGAGTTGTACATGAATAATTAATTTAGAAAATATATATATTCTTTTGCTCTCTTAAATACGGGAAACGGCTGGGTGACATTCTTGTTGTCATTTCGTGTCAGCTCACACTCTTTCTTTATGACCAAGCTGAAATAATTTTGATAAACATTATCATGGCTAAAACTCGCAAAGTTTTATATTTTATCAATCTAACATATCTCTTCAGACAAATAATGTATATACTGCAGCTAGCAATAAAAAATAAAGAATCATTCGAAGATTCACGTCCTTTATTCATGTAATATCTATCTTGGAATCTTCGGAAATCGAATAATAATCTCATTGGCGGAGTAGGGGACAAAACAAAAATAAAACACACTTGGCATCTCAACCATATCTGGGCAGGTGGAGAATCATTTTCTCAAAATTATCCCTCAATAGATATTGCAACATTGCATCACCTCCCATAAAAATACTCGGATTTGGCATGCGCAAAGACCCGGTGGAACAGGGGAACTATCCTCGCAGACTCCTCAATCATGCTTCCTAACGGTGCTTTCCGCGATTTCACCCCCTAGAGCAACCCCCTCATTATACTCCCAGTCATTCATACTCATTCTCTATCACATTCGCTATATCACTTTCAAGACAATCATTCCCTTCCTCTCTGTAAAACTCCCTTCCATTTACAACATGTTAGTTTCCCTTCCCTCACCACTCTGAAGGAGTGTAAAGGTGAAATCTCGGTTGGGCCGCGCAGTCACAAGACTGCCTCACCAGTCCTAGGTCCCATTCTAAAAACAAACAAACAAACATTCTACTCCCTTGAAGCTATGTTAGGGTGACACTGAAAGACCTCCCCTATTCCAGGACAGCACAAATTCACTCGAATTTACTTTTACTTTCGCCTGCGTAGCGCAAAAAAAAATAAAAAACTCATCTCTAAATAATATCACGAAAATTTCTTATTCTTCAAAATGAAATGCCACACATGTATGTTAATATCAATTTCTCCATCATAATGACATTAAAAGAACGATCTGTCATCTCTGTTAAATTTTTTCTCACCCCAAAATATTACACTTTAAGAGATTAATATAAAAATGACTTTACACGTACTTTAAATATCAAAGATCAGTACAATTACTATATATTTATAATAATGAGGTTGGGAGATCGATTTGTCATTTCCGCATTCCTTTCTTGGAAATCACACGTGTTCTAAGAAAAACCTTAAAAGAGGATTCAAGTATACTTGAATAGCTATAAGCAGTATTATATTAAGAAATTAATATCATAGTGATTTCACGTACATTAAATTTTTCAATTAAAATCGATACATTCGCATTCTTAAGCTTCAATTTAGGCATTAATACAATTAAATGCAACACCCTTTAAATGCAATTACTTTATATTCTCAAATTATAACAAAAATAGAGTTTATTACTGCTTATAGCTATTAGTACAAATTATCCATGTTAGTAATGGGTACTGAAATTCTACTTTTATTAAATTTACTAGGAACCACACCCCTCATAGGCGGGTTGGCTGAGTCAAAGCATGACTACAAGATAAAATGGCGGCATCCACCGACCTCAATTTCTTTTAATAATTGTCCCATCACTCACTGGATACAGATCACAAGTACTTAGCTATTTTAAGGAGGTGGTCCTGAAGAACTTCATGGCAGAAGACAATGGAGGAGGGGGTTCTTTCTTCTCTCGTGTAGAGTCAACGAATCACCATCTTCTTGGCTGGATCCGGCGACATGTACTTTCGAGAATTTGGGACAATATAAAAAGTCTGTCTTTGTGTATGCAATAAGAAAAACAAAAAGTATATTTCATTGGCAACATTAAACAATGCATTTTGCTTAAGTTTCATAATCTCGTAAGAAGTTGTACATGAATAATTAATTTAGAAAATTAATATTTACAACATGTTAGTTTCCCTTCCCTCACCACTCTGAAGGAGTGTAAAGGTGAAATCTCGGTTGGGCCGCGTGGTCACAAGACTGCCTCACCAGTCCTAGGTCCCATTCTAAAAACAAACAAACAAACATTCTACTCCCTTGAAGCTATGTTAGGGTGACACTGAAAGACCTCCCCTATTCTAGGACAGCACAAATTCACTCGAATTTACTTTTACTTTCACCTGCGTAGCGCAAAAAAATAATAAAAAACTCATCTCTAAATAATATCACGAAAATTTCTTATTCTTCAAAATGAAATGCCACACACGTATGTTAATATCAATTTCTCCATCATAATGACATTAAAAGAACGATCTGTCATCTCTGTTAAATTTTTTCTCACCCCAAAATATTACACTTTAAGAGATTAATATAAAAATGACTTTACACATACTTTAAATATCAAAGATCAGTACAATTACTATATATTTAACAAGGTTGGGAGATCGATTGGTCATTTCCGCATTCCTTTCTTGGAAATCACACGTGTTCTAAGAAAAACCTTAAAAGAGGATTCAAGTATACTTCTCACAATAATTCTTACGCTTAAGAAATTAATATAATAGTGATTTCACGTACATTAAATTTTTCAATTAAAATCGATACATTCGCATTCTTAAAATTCAATTTAGGCATTAATACAATTAAATGCAACACCCTTTAAATGCAATTACTTTATATTCTCAAATTATAACAAAAATGGAGTTTATTACTGCTTATAGCTATTAGTACAAATTATCCATGTTAGTAATGGGTACTGAAATTCTACTTTTATTAAATTTACTAGGAACCACACCCCTCATAGGCGGGTTGGCTGAGTCAAAGCATGACTACAAGATAAAATGGCGGCGTCCACCGACCTCAATTTCTTTTAATAATTGTCCCATCACTCACTGGATACAGATCACAAGTACTTAGCTATTTTAAGGAGGTGGTCCTGAAGAACTTCATGGCAGAAGACAATGGAGGAGGGGGTTCTTTCTTCTCTCGTGTAGAGTCGACGAATCACTATCTTTTTGCCTGGATCCGGCAACATGTACTTTCGGCATGGGGCTTTTTCACTCAAAGCCCCGGTCACACTTCGGCTTACTAAGAAATATCTTAGGAATAGTTCCTTAAAAGTTTCATAATATTCTCTGTTTGACCACTCGTCACTTCTCATCGGCAGATCCAAGTATTTCAGGAAGCCGGCCGCGGGAATTATTGACGGACATTCGAGGTCTTTAACATTTGCGTCGTCGAAGCATAAAGATGAATCTTTGACTCGAGGCGCCTTTACAACCAGGGCACGGGGTGGGGGCTTGTCCTGCTGCATTCCCTGTGTCACCATGGGGCTCGGAGCGGCAGGCTGTTCGTCGATGTTTGAGGCGTCGGTTTCTCTATCGGCGTTGGCCAAGTTCCTTCTCGACCGAGCGGCCATTCTTATTTTCTTTTCTTCACACTGGTTTCTTCTGATATGAGAGTCTCTTCGTATGTGCACCAACGTAGAATCGTACCGCACTGCCACCAGTTTGTCATAGTGTTTCTGATCACTACGTTACTTTTAGTACCAGAAGGGTGCAAGGTAAGAACTGACAAGCAGTGGTTCCTTTATCTTAATTTATTCTTGAGTAAAACATATTCGACGCCTCCATGCCCCCCACCCTATGATTAACAAAATCTATGATCTATTCGTGCCCCTGGTAAGATTCTGACTAACTGTAGCTCTCTGACTGCGCTCTGGCTACCATGGGGATTCTTGAAATACCCCAAAGGGCAGGGCGTGTCGCTAAATCTATTTCTGCCAATTGCCTTCAGGTTCAAAGAGAGGTCCCTCCTCTTGGGGGAGGGGCTATTTCAGCTGGCCTATAGAACGGAAGAGTTCTAGGTCAGTGCGTGGCTATTGGGTATCCCTCCAGGGCATATAGGGTTTCTTGTGGTTTTGGGCAGGGCCGACTTCTGGGTCTTTCCCACACTCTTGAGGCACTTGACACCGGGTGCTAAGGTCAGGTGCTAAAGCACCTGGGTCCAGCCAGGTGCTAAGCCCTATGGATCCAGCCAGGTGCTAAGCCCCCTGGATCCAGCCAGGTGCTCGTTGACCCTTTCTTGACCATTGACCATACCCAGATAAACAACTGGGAGAGTATTCGATTCCACCTTTGACCTCTAGCCTCTCATGTTTCTCTCCACGACTTGTTACAATTTCAGATTCTGGCTTCAGCAAGACTTCAGTCATGCGACAGTGGCCTAATGATTGAAATGGAGAGGTTATTAGTGCTTTTGTGGATAACCAGCATTAATGGCATATCCCAGTGAACCTACATTGATTCAGGAGAAAGCTGAAAGGTTGCTCAATACCGTGAAAATGGAAAAGGGGGAAGGGAGTGAAAGTGAAGAGTTTGTGGCCAGTAGGGGGTGCCTTAAGCAGCTTAAGGATCGTGCTAATTTGCATAACCTTAAGGTGCAAGGTGAAGCTGCTAGTGGTGATGAGAGAGCAGCAAGTGATTTTCCTAGCAAATTGGCTTATATAATTAGGGAGGAGGGTTACCATGCTCAACAAGTGTTTAACATGAATGAATCTGGTTTCTTCAGGAAGTGTATAGCTAGTTCTATGTACATCGCCAAGAAGGAATACACAGCACCAGGCCATAAAGTTAAAGAGGAGAGACTGACTTTGCTTTTGGGGGCTAGTTCAGTTGGAGACTGCAAGCTGAAGCCCTTGTTGGTTTACTTGGCAGAAAATCCAAGGGCACTCAAGGGCGTTTGGAGGAGTCAACTGCCTTTCATCTGGAAGTCCATCAAGAAGGCTTGAGTAATCTTTCAGATTTTCAAGAACTGGTTCAGCAATCATTTTGTGCCAGAAGTGGAGAGGTATTGTGGTGCCAAGAGTCTGCCCTTTAAGGTGTTGCTAGTGCTGGACAATCTCCCTGGTCACCCTGCCCATTTGGATGACTTTCATCGTAATGTCAAGGTGGCTTACCTTCCACCTAATACCACTGTCCTGTTACAAGCAATGAATCAGGATGTCATTGCCTCTTCCAAGGTCCACTGCCTCTGAGGATCGATCAATATGGCTCTCAGGGTAACTAAGAAGAACAAGAACTTGACTCTCAAAGAGTTTTGAAAGTCTTACAATATTCTTCAAGCTGTAGAGAATATTGCTGATTCTTGGGAGAAAGTTTAGTAGACAAGCTTGAATGGGGTATGAAAGAAACTGTTCCTTACTTTGTGAATGACTTCCATGGTTTTGAGGAGACAATTGAAGCTGTCACCAAGAACACTGTTGCCCTGAGTAAGGACCTTAAGTTGAGAGTGGGGCTGATGATGTAACAGAGCCGCTGAAATTTCATGGAGAGGAGTTATCTGCTGAGGACCTCATTCAACTGAAGAAGCAGTTGATTGAAGAGGAAGAAATGCCAAGCCCAAAGCCCAAGAGATTTACTAGCAAGGGCGTGGAAGAAGGTTTTGCCCTGATAGAGGAAGGGTTGGCAAAGTTTGAGGCTGAGGACCCCAACACTGCCAGATACACTAAGGTCACCAGAGGAGTCATGAATTCCCTGTGGTGTTACAGGGAAATTTGGGAGGAGTCTTCCAGACTCGCCTCAACCATTTTTTCTTAAAGGTAGAGCCCCCAACAACAGATCCTGTACCCTCTACCTCAGCAGCCTTTCCAGACTCACCTGCTACAGTATCTCCAGCATCTGCTACAGGTTCTCCTGCCTTTCCAGACTCACCTGCCCCAGTCTCTCCAGCACCTGCCTCTCCAGCTTCCTCCTCGCAATAAACCTGTCTCTTCCTCTGTTGCAATGCCCCTTCCAGTGTGCAAGCCAACCACAGGAGTAAAGTTAAGCAATACTGTACTGTATATCTGTCTTAGATAATGAACTTTACTACTTTGTTAGCATATGTGGGAAATCTAGGATCGTGCTCAGGTGTGTTCCGACTTACACTGTAAATCGGGTCATGTCACGTTTCAGGAACAGAACTCTGACGTAACTTGAGGACCCCCTGTACTGATTTGAGTATGATTCAATCTACTTTCTTGGGAAGTGTAATGCTTGTCCACACTCAGGACGAGCTTGGCCAAAGTTATCAATCTCTATGATTACAAACTCTCAAACTTGTTTTGATGCTAAAATTCTGCCTGATGACTCTTATACATGTATAGGGTATGGGAACTCTCAGAGCTCATGGTTTGTTCATGTTACTGGTAAATGTCATAAAGAGCTTGAGTTATTAGATATTGAAGTTTTAAATAAGCATATTGGCTTTGATAATCTGCTCATTGCCTTCAGTCTGATCACTAAAAATATTATTATCTTCTATGACAAAGATGCATACAATAACAGCATGATGTCCTCTTTTATTAACTGGGATTCTATGAAACCAGGTGATTTTGTAAGAGTAAGTACCTATCTTGATGATGTACTGAAGTTTCCAAATGACATAGAATACATTGATAGCCATATTTTGGGATGTCACAAAAAAGAGCATCTTATATATATTTATAAACTATATAAATTACTAAGTATGATTTTTGAGAACACATCTGAGGTTCTGCATCAAGCAATATTAAATTTCAAATCATCCAAGGATAAAAAAGGAATGTAAAATATATCAACAAACTTGCTAGAGACAAGTATAGGCAGTGGGTTTGAAAGGGTAAAATTTCTAATTCACTAGAGCATACTAAAGATAATACTAGAAGATCAGGGGATGGGGCCTCATTAAGATTATTATACACAAATGCTGATGGATTAGCTGGTAAGGCAGTAGAATTAAAAGATAGAATTCAAAACAGTAAGGAGATATAGCAGCAGTTATAGAGACTAAGTTCAATGAGGACATAAACAGTGTTACAGTTTGTCCTAAGGGCTTCAGAATATTAAGGGTTGAAAGATCTGGGAGGACTGGTGGAGGGATGGCACTGCTCATAAGTGAAAGAATTCAGGTTGAAGCAATAAACTTTGCTATAGAAAGTGAATTTAAGAGATTTCTTGTTGCTCGCATAAATACTGGGTCAGAGAGCATTATAATAACTGTTGTATATAACCCAAATAGGAACCAACATAGGCTGGAAGTTTATGAGGAAAGTCATATAGGTACTATTGAAGTCATAAACTCAGTTGTTAACATTGCACGGGAGAGAGAGTGTAGGATTTTGATTATGGGACATTTTAATCATAAAGAGATATATTGGATAAATCTTGACCCACACAGTGGTGGGGACTCATTTGGGGCAAGATTCCTAGATTGCGTACAAGGGAATTTCCTAAACCAACATGTACTGGAACCAACAAGGGCCATGGGTGGGGATGAGTCATTACTACTTGATTTAGGATTCACAGATAATGAGTTGGATAATGAAAAAATTGAGTACGAACCATCAATTGGAAAGAGTGACCACTGTGTGTTGTTGATGGAGTATATCATTATAGATGTTCTGCCTGAGAGTAGAGGCACTGACGACATGAGGAGGAACCATTCGAAAGAGATTACATCAAAATGAATGAACTTTTTGCAGTTATTGACTGAAGGGAGTTATTTAACAACAAATCTGTACAAGAAATGTACGACATCTTTTGTGAGAAACATGAGAAGATAGTAGACTGCTGCATACCTGTCACCAATGTAGGTGTAATTCATGCCAGAGAGAAATGGTTTGATAATGACTTTAAATGAGCTAAGGAGTGGAGAGACAAATGCTAGAAAAGGTATAGAAGGAGAAAAAAACATAAATGCCTGGCAGACCTATAAAAGAGCAAGAAATGATTACCTAAGTAAAAGAAAAAAGACTTTGAAAGGGACATCACCAGGAAGGCTAAAGAAAGTCCCAAACTTTTCACAGCTTTATCTGAGAAAAACTGAATTTAAAAGAACAGGTTTTAAAGCTTATGAGAGCGGATGGAAGCATCACTGAGATGGATGAAGAGATCTGCAAAGAATTGAACAAGGAGTTCAGTCAGTATTTACAGTAGAATATACCCCACCCTTTCAGATTGCAGAGATAGAAGCTCATGGGACAGCATTAGAGAACAGTATTCCTTCAGCCACAGAGGTATGCAAAGCGCTAATGGAGTTAGATGTCCATAAAGCCACAGGTCCTGATGATATATCCCCTTATGTACTTAAAAACTGCACAAATTCAATATCAGCAGCACTAAGTATCATATTTAAAAAATTGCTGGAGTCAGGGGAGATTCCAAGATACTGGAAACAAGCGAACGTGATACCTATCTTCAAAAAGGGAAGGAAGGATATGGCTCTAAACTGCAGACCTGTTTCCTTGACCAGCATAGTTTGCAAATTTATGGAGAAACTACTAAGAAAATATATCTCTCTTCACATGGTATTCTTCAACTTTTTGTCAGTGAGACAACATGGCTTCAGAGAAGGTGGATCAACAGTAACAAACTTATTAGAATTTTATAATGAGGTGAGCCTTACAGGAAAGAGAGGGCTGGGCAGATTGCGTATTCCTAGACTTCCAGAAAGCATTTGACACTGTCCCACTTGGGAGACTTATTAAGAAGCTACTAGCAATTGCAAGTATAGGTGGAAATGTCTTGAAGTGGATAAAAACATACTTAGAAGAAAGGGAACAGAGGGAGGGTTAGAGTAAAACACTCAGTGTCTGAATGGAGAAGAGTTAGTAGTGGAGTTCCATAGGGTTCAGTTTTAGGGCCACTTTTGTTCCTTGTATATGTAAATGACCTACCAGAGTCTGTAAATTCATTCATAAATATGTTTTCAGATGATACAAAGATTGTGAAGAAAGTAAGAAATGAGAACAATGGTAGAGAACTTCACGAAGCTCTAAATAGTCTCATGAGTGGTCCGAAAAATGGCTAATGAAATTCAGTACTTCAAAATGTAAGGTAATGAGAATGGGTACAAGTGCAAGAAGGCCCAAGCTTGACTACTGGGTGGCAGGAGTAGAACTTCAAGAGACAGAAAATGAGAGAGATCTATGTGACAGAGTGTTTCACTCAATGTCAACAGAGGCTGTTAGATGCCTTATTAAATAAATTAGTAACATAACTGTTATTTTCTAACTAAAAAAATTAATTCCCTTTAACATAACTGTTATTTTCTAACTAATAAAATAATTCCCACTTCTTGACTTTCGCAGATTATGATTATTTGCAATTTGTATTTTAGCTTATAGCTAATTGTAAAAATAGCTTATTTACTCTTCTTGTACGTGTAGAAGTATAGCCCCAATATAAAGGCTGCTCCTATTTT
>JAXCGZ010011019.1:5000-11331 GCA_037179515.1 Halocaridina rubra
TAAAATAAATGCAATGTCTCGTCATTTCCTTTCTTTGAGTATTTAAATTAATATAAGACCCGAAAAGCCCTATATTTGAATAATTCAATTCTTTGAGATTTGCATATATAGAAAATAAACAAGTAAAAATTGTATATAATCATCAGTTAAATTGACTTACATCACGCAAACAGAAAAATATATATATCGAATTTCTCGCCATTTACATTCTCTGAGTATTTAGTATTTAAATAATTCAAAAGTAGAGTCATCGTCAATTGTGGTCTCTGAGAACAGTACAGGTTTAAAATGAAAAAATAAAAATAATTTCCAATTTAATTAATCTAATTGACAATATAATTTTTTTTTAAGGAGGGAAGGAGGTAAAATACTTCCTCCGTATTCCCATGCGTGTCGTAAAAGTCGACTAAATGAGGTGGAGTGGGAGACTGGGAATCCCCCATCTATATTGTATTCCTACAAATAGAAAAGAAACGAATAGGGTATTTTGGCAGAAGAGACCCTACCAGAACCATTGTCTTAGGATCTCTGAATGTGCGTGGTCGTGATGTAAGTGAAAGTACGAGAGAGGAGATAGGAAATATGTTTGTGGAGATAAAAGTAATTTGGATTGCATTGAGTGAAACTAAGATTAAAGGGATGGTGAGGTGACATATGGGAGTGTGGTAGGTAGGGTGTCTGGAGTTGACAGAGGGCAAGGAAGACAGGGAGAGGCTATGTTGGTAAGTGAAGAGATGAATAAGTGTGTGGTGCAATGGAAGGAAGTATCATCTCGATTAATAGTAGTTAAAATGAGACTGGGATGCGAGATTTGGGCGCTTGTGAGTACATCTGGCCCTGGCAGTGAAAGAAGTCAGGAAGAAATAGAAAAAATTGGATGAAAATGAGCAAGTGTGTGTGAAATGCTTGGTATGGAATGTAAATATGGTGTTCATGGGGGATTTGAATGCTAAAGTAGGGAATGAGTCAATGGATGGTGCGATTGGGAAGTATTCAATACTTGGTATGTATGAGCACAGGTATACATGGGTCAGAGTAGATAATGGTAGAGTGGTTGACAGAGCATTAATGGATTATATTGTGGTGGATAGGAGGGTGACTGGAAGAGTATTAGATGTGAATATACTGAGGGGTGCTAATGGTAGCATATATGATCATCATATAGTGGAAAGTACAGTGATAGTGAGAGAAAAGTGGAGAGAGAGGAGAAGTGAGAGAGGAAGAGAGGTGCAAAAAGTAAGTAAAGTGAATAAGAAAGAGAGTCTGTGAGCATAAAGCTAGTCTGAGGAATGTGTGAAATGTAGTGAAAGAGAAAGTGGAGGAGGCAGTAGGAGAAGGATGGGGCTGTTTCAAGATGGAAGATATTAAGGAGAGACTAACAGGTGGAAGGAAAAGGAAATGTAGTGAATGATGGAATGAGCCTGTAACTGCAGAAGTAGTTGAAAGAAGCAGGTATTTGAGGTATGGTTTCATATAGGTGAGTTAGAGGCATATGAAATGTATAGTCAAAGAAGAGGCTAGCAAAGCGAGTGGGGAGGGAGGCAAAGAGAGAAGCAGATGTAAGATGGAGTAGCTGATTGTCTGAGAATTTTGAAAGGAATAAAAAGATGCTTTGCAAGGAGGTGTAAAGAGTGAGGAAAGGTGCGTGTGGAAAGGAGGATTGGATACAAAGAGCAGATGGGCAATTGCTAGTGGACGAATTAAAGGTGAGAGAGAGAGATGGGTTGAGTATTTCATGGAATTGCTAAATAAGCATGATTATTATAGAGGCAGAGATTGGGGCTGTAAGAAACGAATGGAGAATGTCATTGTTAGCTGATGATAATGTTAGAGAAATAACAAAAGAGGAGGTACATATGGCACTAAGAGCAATGAAGCAGGTAAAGCCAGAGATAGATGGGTGTCATGATGCATGGTTTTCAGTAGGTGAGGAGGCTCAGTAGAATGGAGGGTTAGGTGTTGAATGTATGTATAAGGAAAGAGAGGGTCCCAGTTGATTGTAGAAGTGCATGTGCAGTTCCATTTTAAAAATGGAAAGGAGAAAAGTATAAGTGAAGTAGTTTTAGAGGAGTTAGTTTGCTGGCGGTAGTTGGTAAGGTATATAGAAGAGTGTTAATCGAGAGAATTAAGAAAGGTACCGCAAGATTAATTGGGGAAGAACAGTGTGAATTCAGGAGAGGAAAGGGATATGGAGATCATGTGCTTGAGGTAAGACAAGTGTGAGAGGATTTCTTGGAGAAAAGTATGGACACTTTTTGTGCCTTTATAAAGTTAAATAAACCGTATGCCGGGGATGATAGAGTGGCATTGTGGAATGTGTTTCGACTGTTTCGAATAAGTGTACATTCACTGAATGCGACCAAGAGTTCTTACATGAATAATAGAGCATATGTGAGAGTTTGGAATGGTATGAGTGATTGGTTTGAGGTTAATGAATGGTGACATCAAGGTTGTGCAATGTCACTATGGTTGTTTAATGTGTATGTGGATATAGTGATAAAGGAAGTAACTGAAGAAGTATTAGATGGAGCCTTGGAACTAGTAGGTGAATGTGGAAGTTAGTGGAAATTGAATCAAGTCCTATTTGCCAATGATTTTGTACTGGTGGCTGACACTGAGCATGAACTGAATCATTTGTTTGACTAAAACTGTTAGGGTGTGTGAAAGAAGGAAGTTGATGGTGAGTATTGGTTAAAGTAAAGTCATGCAATCCACGAGTACTGATAATCTTGGCAGAATGAATGTAGGAGTGATTTGGGAATTGCTTAAAGAAGTTTAGAGTTTTATGCATCTGGGGTCGCATTAATCAAGGAGTGGTCACGTGGATGCAGAGGTAAGTCAGAGAATGAAGGAAGCGAGTAAATGTCTTAGTAGATTGAAAAGTATAATGAGAAATGGGTATTTGGGAATGAATGCAAAGAGAAGGCTATATAAAGGTGTGGTTTGCCGACAGCATTTTATGAGGCAGTGACTTGGAGTACAGGAGAGTATGTAATGGAGATGAGGTGTTTGAGAAGTATGACTGGTGTATCTAGAATAGATTAAATAATATATGAGGTTGTCAGGCAGAGAAAAGGTGTTGAAAGGAAGCTGTCTAATAGGTTAGATCAGAGAGTACTGAGTTGGTCTGGATACATGGAGAGGATGATTTGTGAATTAATAGCGAAGAGAGTGTGGAGTGCAGAAGTGATCAGAGTTAGGCCAAAAGGAACACCTAGAATGAAATGGATGGATGGCATGAAAAGGGCATTGAATGTACATGGAATATCAGTGGTAGCAGGGAAGAGAGCGTGCAAGAGATAGGAAAGTGTGACGGAGGATTGTGTATAGGTGACACATGTCACTGGGATTTATCGCACCTGTTAGCTCTTTGAACTCTGATGGATGGGATATGAGGGAGGTTGCCATAGGACGAGACTGTGGCTGTTGGGGGTAGTTGTAGAATACCCTTTCCTGGGTAGCGTGTGAGAGACCAAAGCTCGATGGAAGGAGGAAATGTATCAACCCTCTATCCCCAAGGAGCTAAGAGTAGCTGAGGTAAGTGTGAGTCATGGAGACTGAGTGTTCTTTCAAGGGGGAATAAGGACATGTAGACATATATATGTGTGTATATATGTATGTAAAAAAAGATGCTTCAACTTTTATGTTCTTTGAGTATTTATTTTTTTCTGAGAATTACGCATACTTCAAACTCTAAAATACTAGACTTCAGCCTTATTCTCAGTGAATAAACTCTTGAGCAGGTATCTCTAATCCAGAGTACCTCTAATCACCTAGCAGTTCAATCAGGTACCTGGTACTCAGTGCATTAATGAGAGATTTTGTACAAGGATTGCAGTCTTAAAGTATAAGCGCCCAGGCATTAGAGGGGATGCATTTTCAATGTGATGAATTCTTGCAAGCATTTTTTAAAAAAGCGGAGAATATAGTGAATTAACTATTACCATTGGTGGTGGCTTCGTGATTGTCCATTTTGCCCTGTTATATTTATATGTTTTATATGTAAGAGAGGATTTTTTTTTTGTCTCTGTTGGAAATCATTTGCCAACAGAGTATATTACTTACCCTTATTGAAGTCAGGCAGATATCCTGAAAGGTCTATTAAACTCTTGACTCCGCACAACTATATGTGTAATAAACAATCAAAAAAGATTGAAGAGGTGATGTCATTAGCCTTTGCTTCCTTAAAATCTCTAACAATATGATGTTATATGTGTCACCTTAATGATTCAAAAATATGGTACCGTAGTAAGTGAAAAAAAAATATATTAAGTGATTCAAGATTTCATAGTAAGCTTAAAAAAAATAATATCTCCTTTATATCACAATACAAAAATTTTTTGAAAAAATTTAAAATACTTTAAAACATGATTGAAAATGTTATTGAATAATTAATAGGATGATCACAATTGTACCAAAGGAATATAAACATACCATGTTTATCTAATGGTCTCTAATGTCAGTAGATTTTAAAGAAAAAATAAGTTAGTATTGGAGAGATTTCAACTCCATTGTCATGGAAATCTATTACTTAAGCTGCTTGATAAGACATGCAAAGAATTCAAGTGTGGAGACGTTTTTCTTCAAATCACACGTATTCCTCTTAATCCCCGTCTACAACACTCGTGTATTTCTTATAAAGAAATGATATCCCTCTAACACCACGGAAACATTTGTTTTTAAAATCTATAACTCTTAAAGAATCTTCAATAAATAATTACTCTAAAGAATTATATAGAAAAGTCACCTGAAAGACTACATTTATGTCTATAAGAAACTTAGTATGAGAAGACAACAACAGATTCTCTGACATGCTTTTCCATGGCCAGTGAGAATCTAAAGGAAATCCTCTTTAAGGTTAATTGATCATAGTTCAGGCCGGTTAGCATTACCTTCTTACTTGGAAGTTAATCTAATGATGTGTGGAGGATGATCAACTCATTATTTCCCCGTGTGAATAATAAGTGCTGTATTATAAGATATAAAGAAAATTCCGGTCACTTGACGTGTCATTTTTAATTTCTATTGTAAAAGCATGAAATCTCTGTGTTTCTTATTCTGCATTAATATAAAAAAAACTTAGCTACACCAGGAAGAACTCGCATCCTAATAATCAGTGTGATGAAGTGATACTCCTTGGCAATATGCATAGAGAACTGTCGCAGTTATTTAAGATTTGGAAAGGGCTATGGTGTACACAGAATGTCCTCATAAGCTCAGTACTGAAAAGTTTTAAGAACAGAGGTTTCATATAAGAAAAATGTAGGAAACCCTCACTCATTACTGCAATTTTTTGACAGACTATACATGCCTAAACATAGAACTAGTGTCCTCTAGAGTGGATTGAACATAAACTTCTTTGGGAGACTTTTTTAGCAATAGTGTGATAGAGCAAGATAAAGCAGGAACATAGAATATAGCTAATCAAATTAGGAGAAGACAGATGATGTAGTTTCATGATCACTAACAAAGCATATAGTTTTTGTTCCCAAAGTGGCTTTAGAGTATATATGTAACAAATATATATATATATATATATATATATATATATATATATATATATATATATATATATATATATATATATATATATATATATATATATATATATATATATACATATATATATATATATATATATATATATATATATATATATATATATATATATATATATATATATATATATATATATATATATATATATATATATATATATATATATATATATATATATACATATATATATATATATATATATATATATATATATATATATATATATATATATATATATATATATATATATATATATATATATATATATATATATATATATATATATATATATATATATATATATATATATATATATATATATATATATATATATATATATATATATATATATATATATATATATATATATATATATATATATATATATATATATATATATATATATATATATATATATATATATATATATATATATATATATATATATATATATATATATATATATATATATATATATATATATATATATATATATATATATATATATATATATATATATATATATATATATATATATATATATATATATATATATATATATATATATATATATATATATATATATATATATATATATATATATATATATATATATATATATATATATATATATATATATATATATATATATATATATATATATATATATATATATATATATATATATATATATATATATATATATATATATATATATATATATATATATATATATATATATATATATATATATATATATATATATATATAT
>JAXCGZ010011021.1:0-2500 GCA_037179515.1 Halocaridina rubra
TTCTGACGAGTTGGTGAATTATATCCCTTTCCCACTGTCGAGGTCGCATAACACTCTGCAAGCGACCTTGTTTTACAGGTTCTTTATGGAGGTATGTAGTTCGCATATTGGTCGATGCAGCGATTGCTTCTTCCCATCTACCTCCAGACTCTGGAACTCTCATCCTCCTACTGTCTTTCCTAATTCTCATAACCTAGCTTCCTTCAAAAAATGGATCTATCGTCATCTCTTTACCTAATCCTGCCATTTTTCTAGGTCCTCAGTACTTTAATTATCCTTACAGTCTGTTCGCTTCCTTTGTGTATCATTATCTCATCTTTGCCTTGTCCTCAACCTTTTTCTTTTCCTTCGTCTAAATTCTTTCTTTGTTCCCGTGCCTTTATTTATGAGGTCAGTTTTTATTTGCCCCTCCTGGTGTCACTCAAAAAAAAATAAAAATAAAATATATATATATATATATATATATATATATATATATATATATATATATATATATATATATATATATATATATATATATATACTGTATATATATATATATATATATATATATATATATATATATATATATATATATATATATATATATATATATATATATATATATATATATATAATGAGGGTAATGACGAGCATGGGTTCGAGATGAAGTGTAAATAATTGGGACTGCACACAATTGTTGGGTGCTCGTTTTAAAACCCGAGATTGCTAGTAATTAGTCCTGTTTGCCATGTTCCAAGAACACTCGTTGGTGTGGAGTAATGGACGTGTTTTCAACAGTTTCTACATTGTAAGCACGTGACTGGTGTTTTGCAAGAAAGAAAAAATCAAGGGAAATAAAGCAACGTTTTTTCCTCAGATTTTCCTTCTTATGCAGATTTTCTAAAATTTCATACACACAAAGATGCACTCCAAATTGATTCACACATGTCCATTTTTTTCTATAGGCCAATTGATGTTAAATTCATCTTCAGTAACTATACACACAAGGATGAAAGCTGACATTATGGCATTAAGTCATTTTTTTTTAACATTTATATGTGAGGATAGAATACATAACCTCTTGCTCTCATACCTCTTAATATAGCAGCAATCTCTAGGAATATACTCAGCTACTGAGATAGATAGATAGATAGATAGTTAGATAGATAGATGGATAGATAGATAGATAGATAGATAGATAGATAGATAGATAGATAGATAGATAGATAGATAGATAGAGAGAGAGAGAGAGAGAGAGAGAGAGAGAGAGAGAGAGAGAGAGAGAGAGAGTGGCCGAGCCAAAGTAATCCCTAATTTAATTCCAAAGGATCCGCATAGCTTCCCTTAGCCAGAAACAGTTTTAGTTTAGAAGGATATGATAACGGCAAATGGTAAGTACCCTCTGTCATCTCAGTTGGTTCAGTGAGTACATGAGTTAATTTTAAAGAGGTCAGTGTTAGAGCAGTTTCTTTACGAGTTTGTGCTTCGATGAGGGCAAATCTAAAAGCATTCCTGCAACTCTCATGTTGGAAACTTAGTTCTGCAATATGATGGACTTTATTTATTTTTTGTTAAAGCGATGAATGTGTTACATGTATTGGTCAAATTTTCAGAGTATGTAAAGGTCACATTCTTTTTTTCTTAAATAAGTTGATTACCAATTTAAAATTAAGTTTCTCATACAGATAAATTATGTTGACATGTTAAAAAGTTACTGGGAGATTTGTCTTTTTTGAAAGTTTACAATCCTTTTTTTCTATTTCAGTTCATTTGCTTTGTACAGCATTTCTATTTATATTAATGACTGTGAAAATAGTAAGGGAAATAAAGTGCCCTCATCAGGCCTGGGAACGAAGAAAGCATAAAGCAAAAAGAGACATATGGGGGTGCTATGACTTGTCAGATGTGAAGGGATTATAATATGTGTAACGAATATCCGAGACTATTCGGTGTTGATGTAGGAATAGAAAAAAAACCGTAAATTGAAGGAAAACTTAACATGGAAATGTCCTGGACATTCCTTATTAAGCCCAACAGTAATTCAGGTGTAGTATTCCAAAAAGCAGTGGATGCCATTATTATTATTATAATACTGTATATATATATATATATATATATATATATATATATATATATATATATATATATATATATATATATATATATATATATATATATACATATAATATACATATACATATATATATATATATATATATATATATATATATATATATATATATAAATATATATGCTACATATATATATATATATATATATATATATATATATATATATATATATATATATATATATATATATATATATATATATATATATATATATATATATATATATATATATATATATATATATATATATATATATATATATATATATATATATATATATATATATATATGTGCATATATATTATATATATATATATATATATATATATATATATATATATATATATATATATATATATATATATATATATATATATATATATATA
>JAXCGZ010011021.1:7500-11239 GCA_037179515.1 Halocaridina rubra
AAACAATTTTATAAATGGTCAAGAGAGATACATTATATACGATTTGTCACAAGACAGTGTAGTTTATACCATCGAGAACAATTACTTCAAATTTCCCAATTAAATTTTATTTAGGTTGTAATGGATCCGTCTGTTGATATCGCCTGGTTCGTCACGTGCTATGGTAGAGTTGATCCATACGTTGAGAACAAGTTGGGGTTGATAGTGTTTATTCAGCAAGAGTTTGACTTTATTTGCAGCATCAGTTACTCTAGTATAATAATAGAGGAACATAACTATACAGATATACGCGTCTCGTCTACATATCTTGTAGTTAAAATACTCACAATCACTGGTAAAAGGTACACCGTCGTTGTAGTACAAGTACAAACTATAGATATAATCTACAAATTTCTCGATAATGTTTATGTTGGAACAATTTATGGGATACTCTTTAGCAAATGTATCCGGTCCAACAGCAGCCATATACGATATCTCTTTCGATATCTTATCATTTATTAAAAATATATCTTCAAGGTAAAGATTAGGCGTAAAGATATTTTTTAGTTGCTTTCCAAGTTCACTCTTATCTTTACCCTTAATAAGTGGATTGCCGTAATCACAACCAGCGATCGACATTGTGGCCAATAAACCGTAACGCAAGCTAGATGAGAAATTTTTAAGATTGTAAATCTTATTTTTCCTATGGTTATATAAAAAAAACAGGATGTAGACTGTCATATTTAAATGCTAGGAAGTCACTGTCATTGCTACCTATGATAGGGCAGAAAAGGCCGTCTTCTTCAATGGAGGTAGCGTTCATTATTTGATAGTCACTTTCACCGCAATATCCAGTTTGTGTAGTATCAGCTTCAAATAATAACACGTTGAATGGGTAAAAGGCTTCATCTATATGTTCTGCAAGATACTCTTTGTACACTTTCACTTGTTCGTAAATGCTATTCTTGGTTTTTCTCTTTTCTTTGTTAGGTGGTCTTCCTTCGGGATCATCAAAGACTAAGAAGAATATTAGGTCAGAATGGTAAACGTTCATCAGTCGAAACATTTTCCTAAGGTAGTTGTTAATTTCTTGGTCAATAACACCGGGATTCCATTGATCCCAGGTTAGAAAATTGACAAAAAAGAGTGAGTTGCAATCAAGGTAAACGTGGCATCGATCGTCAGTGTATCTAGCTAATTTAGCT
Source organism: Halocaridina rubra (assembly GCA_037179515.1). Lineage (NCBI taxonomy): Eukaryota > Metazoa > Arthropoda > Malacostraca > Decapoda > Atyidae > Halocaridina > Halocaridina rubra. Next base: position 8,685 of record JAXCGZ010011021.1, read on the forward strand.
ATTATAGAATCATCTTCTTGAAAATTACCAACATTTGTAAAGGCGTTCAATAAACCTCCTTTAATACCCATCTCGATAAAATAAAATAATTTTATGTATAATAAAAATTAATTCCGATATTCTAAGTAAAGTGTTTATCGTTCTTGTTGCGATAATGACTATCTTATCCTTTGTTGGTACAAGTTACGCCAGTACTTCAGATACTGAAAATGATCTGGATGAGGTAAAAACAAAGGTATATAGCGCTTTTCTATCGACACTTTTCAGTGGCCTCGTCGGTTTAGGAACTGTCGCTGGAATGGGCTACGTAATGTTAAAAGGTGGCGGTGAAGAGTAAGTAGGTAAATCGGGGGGTGGTGGGTGGTGGTGGAGGTAACGTAGTATTTAATTCATCGAACATCTCATAAAATAAATAAAAAAAAAATTTATTTCTGATAGTTGTTTTTATTACGACGTTGTATTAAATACAACGGTCAGTTGAATTAAACACTACGTTGGTTATGGGTATATAAAGACGTGTACGAGATATTTTTGTCATAATAGACCGTGCTTCCATAAGATGGATACAGTACCCCACTCAAGTAATATCGAGAACACTGTTACCATGGAAAAGGATTCGAAGAAGGAACAGATTACTCGTAAAACTAAAAATCGTAGAAAGCAAGATTTTAAAGAATTAAGACACGACTATGACGACGATTCGTTTCTTCTAGCTGATGAAGATACCATACCATTTTCTAGCGTGGAAGAAGAAGACGAATATTTTTCAAACCTACAACTAAAAAGGAATCAATCGCAACTAAAAAGTAACTTCGGAGATTTCGACTTTGTGCTAGGAGAGCCAAAAAAAAAAACACTTAAACAACTAACAACAACAACAACAGGAACAAGAACAAGGAGAAACAACAACAACAACTGTGGATGAAAAACGAGAAAGAACCGTGTTATTAAGGCAATTGATGGAAAATATAAAAGATACGAGTGATGACAATATCAAAAAAGTACTGGATTTTGCTATGAAGGAAAGTGCTACTGATAATAAGAGAAATGAAGAAAGAGATCTTTTAATGGCGTCGGGGGATGATACTCTACAGAACCAACCACCCGAAGACGTTAAACGACAACGACAACAACAACAACAACAACCACCACCATCGTCTGATATTTTAACAATGAAGCCTAATGACGATAATGTGCAACAACAACAACAACAACAACAACAACCTGAAAATGTTAAAAAAAACAAGAGGAAAAGAAAAATGGAAATTTTAACAGTGACGCCTAATGATGATAGTGTACAACAACAACAACACACAACAACAACAACAACCACCACCACCCGAAAATGTTGAATCTTCTTGTTCCCCAACCGTTAACAAAGATAAGACGGTTGTAAATAAAACACAACCTGTAAAAAGAAAGAGGAAACTAGAACATCCCACGGCGACCCCCGCTTCCAAAAAACTTTGTATGATAAACCCAGAAGACAATTTGTTTAACGGTCCATGTAAAAACGGTCTGTTTAAAATAAACACTATAGAAAATAAAAATATTTGGAACGCTTTGGATATTACATGGGAGCTTATCCCTGATACGAAGTCTATTGGTAATACGTGCGAATCTACCATTCATTCTGTTAATACAATTCACGATTATATGGTTTCAGCGTTTAATGAGTCACCGGATTTAAAAGGAATTAAGGATGTTACTCTATTACTTTCACACGTCGAAGGCTTTGATGGACAAATAGTTTTAAACCTTTGTTATGTTAATCCTTGGACTGATCTCCCTGATATGACGACGACTCTTAATTATAATCTAAATGAAACTACCGTGGACTCCGTTAATACGATTCGTCATAATTTCGTGGAGATGGTTAACAAAAAACCATCGCTTTTGGAAGGAATTAAGGAAGCTAGTCTAATACTTACATACGTCGATGGATATAATGAACCATTGGAGATAAACACTTATTTTATTAATCCACACCAAGTAAGTCTAGTTGATGCACCAAAAGAATAAATATAACAAGAGGTGTAGTGGTTTGTTACAATATATATATTATATATATATATATATATATATATATATATATATATATATATATATATATATATATATATATATATATATATATTATATATATATATATATATATATGTGTGTTTGTGTGTGTGTGTGTGTGTCTATATATCAATATTATCGTATTAAAATATAACTAGAGATTTAGTGACTTGTTACAATATATATATATATATATATGTTGTTTGTTACAATATATATTATATATATATGTGTGTGTGTGTGTGTGTGTCTATATATCAATATTATCGTATTAAAATATAACTAGAGATTTAGTGACTTGTTACAATATATATGTTGTTTGTTACAATATATATTATATATGTGTGTGTGTGTCTATATATCAATATTATCGTATTAAAATATAACTAGAGATTTAGTGACTTGTTACAATATATATTATATATGTGTGTGTGTGTCTATATATCAATATTATCGTATTAAAATATAACTAGAGATTTAGTGACTTGTTG
>JAXCGZ010011022.1:0-7500 GCA_037179515.1 Halocaridina rubra
CAATGGAAAACAATACCTCACCCTCTTTGATTGTGGCCCAAGTCATTTCACTTTGTGGCACAAACTGCGTTATGAGGATTGTGAGACCGAGATACGGTTATTAGCACAGGTGTTTTGTGACCATGGGCCCCCTCGGGAGATCTTGACTGACAATGCAGCAACTTTTAGGGATCAAAGTTCATGGATTTCGTTGGAAAGTGGGTGCGTGGTCTATGGTTTTGATGTGCATATGTTCCAGAAGGGAAGTCCATAGTCGAGAGGGTTCATCGTTTGATCAAAAGGATAGTTGCTAGAACTCGCTGTGATATCAGAGAAGCCCTATATTTGTATAACATAACTCCACTGATGATGTGAACAAAGAAATTGCATCCATTAATGTGGTTCACTAGTATTCGGCAAGAATTTAGGGAGTAAATGAAGTCGAGGAGTGGGATGTTGGTGGTAATTGCCGATATAAGGTAGGGGAGGAGGTGTGGGTTAAGGGCCCCCAAAACAAGCGTTTCAAGAAGTTCATTAATGGAAGAGTAACAAAACTGATCTCTCGCCAAGCGGCAGAAGTGGATGGCATACGCCGACATGTGAAGGATCTCAGGCATCATGCTGTAAACTAGTACATGGATTATTTGCTTGTTTATATCTAGGAAGTGGTTGTGGCTTTGTTATTCCTATGTTAGGGGAGAAGTTGGGCATTGTTAGGACTGGGAAGGATAGCTATTTGGCTGCGGCATAGGCTGGTCTATTATCCTACTGGAAATAGTTTCAGCCTGCTGTTTATTGACGTCTGAGATTGTCTAGCCAAGGCCTTCCAGTATCGATGAGTCACCTGCGGATTTGAGAGGTGAGGACAAACGTTATGTAAGTTTTTTTTTTTTTTATATAGGCTATTTCCGTCCACATATAAGATAAGATTTAATACAGAGTGTCCGAAAAGTCTGTACAATTTTTGTCTGTTATGGATAGTCAATCACAAAGTTTAAACATTCCCGGGATCAGGTAAAGATTAGCTATCCCCAGAATATTAATCACCCTGTCAATAAAGTTAGGACATTAAATTTCGTTAGGCGTTAACCATACCTAGCCTAACCTAACAACTTGACGAGGTTAATTAAACTTCCGGGGTTGCTAATATTTACCTGATCCCATTCACTTACTATGCCATTTTGCAAAATATCTTATGAAGTCTTTTCCTGCATATTTTTTATTTGTTTGTAACAAGCTTGTTAGCACCAACTATTTTTTATTTTCACACTTTCAACTTCCTTGAATTTCTTGTAGTATCAAACTCGTGTTGTTGTTTTTGATGGAAGAATTCTTTTGTATTTATTTCTAAACCTTCATTGGATTTATTTGTCTGATTTGGTTTCAATAAACCAGTCAACGCACTACGCTTTCTCTATTGCATTCATTTCGGGTAACCTGAAAAGAAGAAAAAATCAACACTTGGTACATAGAAAGAGACAAACTTGGTACAAATATAAGAAAGACAAACTTGGTACAAATAAAAGAAAGAAACAAACTTGGTACAAATTAAAAAAATCTTTACACGGAAAACAATTTCTCTGTAAAATAGCCCAATACAGGTATTTTTATACTTCGTTATTGGCTATTAGTGACAGACAAGTTATACAGACAATATACGCACACCCTCATCCCATTCGTGATAGAATGCACATTATTAAGGGTCACTTTTAGCTCCCAGTCGAATGGGAGTGGACACAAATTTGCTTGAGTTGGGCGTATAAGGCTGGATGCCCTTTCTTACACTCCGCGGCTGGATCGAATCCATGTTGATCAGGCTCGTCAATTCCTGACTCACGCTTTCTACCACTGAGCTACCTTCGTCGCTCTCACCCCATTCGTGATAATAATTTTTATTATTTATAATCACCCGAGCTGCGGCAGATGATGTAATCGACCTATCTACAACGTCTAGCAATCTTAGTCCCATAAAGCAGTGGAAAATTTTCATCTTATTTTATTTTGTTTTGTTTTTATTTCTTTTTGTTTTGTCTTACCTCCTTTATTTGATTGTTATTTATATAACCAACTTTCTCATTTATTTAATGTTTTATTTGTTACATGAGCAAGGTAGATATGCTATACAAACAAAAAATAAATTAGTTTTCATTCCTTTATTATTATTTAGCATTCATTTTTATTCATTATACTACTACTACTACTACTACTACTACTACTACTATAAAAGGCTTCATTATTCAGTTAGCAGCATGATCCAGCATCATAAAACTGAATTTGCCGTTCGAAAAGTGTGGATACTTTGCTGAAGCAGTAAGACGAGCGTTTAAAAGTGACTGTAATGTGGACATTTGGAAATAGAAAATTATGACTTTAGAGGCACGAGTTTCCTGGGTGCAAAAATTTTAACCTAGAAGAGGGCACAGTCAGCACCTTCTCTTTGGATTGTAAAAAAAAATACATATACGATAAATTCCTTTTTATGTTACTCTAATGAGTATACTTTTAATATTGTGACATTTTTTTGGAAACCTCATTTATGAAGCATATTTATCTCTTGCTGACTCACAAGACATTAGTTCCGTGTTACTACATATGTTTATATGAAATAAGAATATGAATATGAATACTGACTACTACTGAAGTGTCTGGAAACTATTTTTACCCTATTCAAAACACTAATTTGTTTTGCAGTTGAGCTTTTATTTTCAAAATAGTGGATTTTAGATCTTTGAAATACTGACAGGGTGAATAGTATTACCTACATCAAGAGAGAGAGAGAGAGAGAGAGAGAGAGAGAATGAAATAAAACCCGTACAATACAGAACAGAAGAAAATATGAATATTTATGTTTATAGTTGCACATACAAAGATAAAATCTTGAAACATTAATAATAATAATAATAATAATAATAATAATTATTATTATTATTATTATTATTATTAGTATTAGTATTATTTCATATCAAAGTATAGAAATAAAACAATACATACGTATAATATAAGAAGAAAAAGAGGATCAAGGCGAAGAAGAAAAAAGGAAACTAAGAGAGAGAGAGAGAGAGAGAGAGAGAGAGAGTAGTGGAAGCCATAGCCGCACCCGAAGGAGAGGGACGTGGTGGTGGTGGCGAATAGCAGCCTTTGCCCGGTTGCCACTAGAGGGCTCGCGCACCTCTCACGTCCCGCGTCCTGTCACTACATATGAGGTGAGTATTGGCGTATATTTCCTTTTGTAGAACCTTTACGGCAGTTAAATACATTTGCATATAGACAGAACCCTCCGTCAGGATGCGGGCTACCTTGTGATGCGGATAAATAACGCTGGGGAAAGTGATGCCTTGGTAAAAAAAAGCGTGAAAATTAAGCAATTCTCTCGAGTATCGGGGGCTGGCTGACGCGGCGGCGATGGTGGTGGTGGTGCTGGATAGAAGCTGCTGCCCTCCCCTACAACGGAGACGGGGATGCTTTGGGAAAAAAAAAATAAGATGGTGTGGCTGACGAACACCCTTCCTTAATTCCCCTCCTGCTTCCTCGCCACTTTCTCATTATTGCTGAAGGTGTGTATAAAACCGCCAAGCCCTGCGATATTGGGAAATATTTTACAGTTTATATGGCCGTCTGCAGCAGCCGTTTAATCATGGCCAGTTTCAGAAAAAAAAATCAGGGCCACTTCGAATCTATTTATTAGTTCTTTGTTGAAAATCTCAAGAAAATTCGATGAATTATAACTATAGAATCAATATATGAGTTGTATAAATTAGTAATGAAAAACTGTCCTTTGAAATCACAGGAACCTATAATTTTTGCTTGATTTTATGAATGTTTTCTGCAGATTGTTTTGAAGATTGTGCGTTAGAAAATCGATAATACAGATACCCAGTATCCAGGAAATGGAAAAATAGTGAAAATACTGAAAAAAATAGTGAAAATAGACTGTACATGGAAGCTCTTCTGCTCTGTAGGGAAAAAAATCAATATGGTGATTATTTCCATTGAACAGTTAAGAACTGGTGAACATTTTTTAAATAAAATAGACATATCTAACTTAGACATAGTCTCAAAATTTTTCCTGAAGGAATACTCAGAAGTATTTCTCTCATGGCGTCTCTTGAGCAGTGCTATTCTCCGTCGCTAGCGCTCGAGGCCGGTTGGTATTAAGAGTATTTTAATTCTCTGCACCAGAATTTCCTTTCTGCATTGTCAAAATTGTAATTATTTTATTTTATTGATATACTTATATTTTCTTAAACCCGCATTTTAGTTAAGGAAATAATAAGAAAAACTGACGTATAGAATGGATTATTGTTTTTTAATTATTATATATAAGTTAACTAGCAATGAAAGTATACATATGTATAAATTAACGAAATGTAAGTAAGTTCTGTTGTAGAGGAATGTGGGTCCGTTGAAGTTTTACGTACATGCGTACATACGCACACGTACATGACCGTGCCATGGCCCGAGGTACTGACTGGATCACCGCGCCGCCCTCGCTCCCTCACTCCCCCGACCTCTTTCTCCGTCTCCCTCCCCCTCACAAGACGTCATGCACAAGCCGACGCTTAATAAGACGTACGCACGTCTGTAGGGGCAAAGCTTTCACCGTCAGGAAATAGATTTTGTTCAGGAATTGGGAAATAAAGGTTAATAATTAAAATAAAGTTGTGACCTTTTAATACACTACTACTATTTGAATTAAAGCCGTTTTTCATAATCGCAAATGTCAGCTTTAAAGAATGCAGGATCGATGCTTTTAACACTCGGGTTTGAAGCTTAGCTGGCTCAAAGCTCCATGAACATCAGACGAAACTGAAAATATCCCATAAAGAGTTTTTAAATTATATAATAAAAAAAAAATTCGCAGTGGAATGGAAAGTAGACACGTAAATAATTTAATTTTAAAAATGTGTCGAAAAATATAAATCGAATTTGTCTCTTTGGGGGCGTTAAAACATCCTTATTTCTTGAAGTTTACCTAAATTCTGTATAATCAGTATAAGTGCATCAAAGCGTAGCTAAATGGTTTTCATTTAGAGTGCTTGAATATTATTGAACATACAGTTTGAGATATTCTGCACCCGATGCGAAGATTTAGAAAAAAAAAATCATGTGTAGGGAAAATTGAAAGCTGATCTTGTTCTTGCGGGCTGAGTAGAGCTTCCTCAACAACCGGCTTGAATTAAAAGTGGATACATTTATTTTGGAACTCTAATGGAAAACTTAGTATTATTGTTATTTTAGATAATATTTTTTCTTATCTTCAGATAAGTTATTAAATACATTTTGATTTATCAGTACCTTTTCCCTGTTATATATAGTATTAGGTTAATAGGTTTGGTTAGGTTAGGTCACCTCAGATTGGAGATGGGTTGTAGCCTCAGATATTACGTTTATTTTCCGATTATAATAAAAGTGATAATAATTATTGGATAAACTGGAGAATCACAGCACCGTCAACCGGAGAAAACACTCCTCACAATTGGCCAACTGGAGATAACTCATCTCATAATTAAGCAACTGGAGACAGAGCACCTTAAGTTAGGTTAGGTTATTTCCAGTTGGCCAATCATGAAGAGTGTCCTCTCTAGTTGGTAGCACTGAGGTTTTTCTTCTCTAGTGTATCCATTTTTCCATTATTGTTCCAAAGTAAATATCCACTTTTATTTCAGAATTTGCAAAGAGAATATATTTTCTTGATTTTTTTAATTAATGATGGATACATTATTATTATTATTATTATTATTATTATTATTATTATTATTATTATTATTATTATTATTATTATTATTATTATTGACAGGACGGGTGAAGAAAATTGCCATTATCGGGATTGGGGACGATGAAACATAAAGAGAACCAGAGATTGGGAGTGTTTGAATTTGTCAGATGTGAGGGGATAATAAATATGTTACGAATATGCAAGATTATTCTGTAGATGTAAGCATAGAAAAGGAAACGCAACTGAAGGAAAACTTAACATCGGGCTGCCCTGCCCAGCCCTATTTTAAGTCTGAAAGGCCTTGTATGTTTGCAGTTACATATTTGTATACATACGTGTTTAATCTCATTGTATGGATTATGCCTAATTGATTAGTCTATTCCCCCTCCCCCAGAAAAAATTAAACTTGCGGGAAAAAAAATTAAATTATATATATATATATATATATATATATATATATATATATATATATATATATATATATATATATATATATATATATATATATATATACTTTTTTATGAGTGAACACAGTCTCCGTTTTACTTTAACGGTAAAGAGCATGACTTGGAGCTCTCCCCGCCTGGCAGTTATGCAGTATTAGTGAAAACATGCAATATCAAGTTTATATATACGTTTTTCTATGAGTGAACACAGTCTCCGTTTTACTTTAATGGTAAAGAGCGTGACTTGGAGCTCTCCCCGTCTGGCAGTTATGCAGTATTAGTGAAAACATGCAATATCAAGTTTTATTAGTAAGCTAATAACTTATACTAGATTATATAATTTTGTTTTGTTAGTACAGTTATGAATTATCGTGAAACTGAAAGAAAAGAAATATGTATGTAAAAGTTTGTGTGCATCAAATTTACAAAAGCACTATATATGTACAGTACTCAGTTGTGCACCCAGCTGCTATATGATACGGAGGAGTTAGCTGATTGATTTTGCCCGTGTGTGTGTGTGCACAATTTGTAAATATTGCTAAATGGCATTCGAAGAGAAACAGGGTGTGTCTTAACTCTTAGGAGTTTAATTATCTATGCACCCTCAAAGACTCCTCTGAAGATTAATAGATATTTAAGAGACAAAATGAGAAAGATCTAGGAGTAAACATACTTGGATTTGTCTCCAGAAATACATATAAATGGCATAGTAAGAGCAGCATATGCTTTCTTATCAAATGTTAGGGTAGCCTTCAGGCACATGGACAAGGAAATGTTCAGATATATTTATTTAACCTATGTGAGGCCAAAACTTGAATATGCAGCCCCCTTTTGGAATCTGCACTTGAAAAAGCACGTAGCTAAGCTTGAAAAAGTTCGAAGACATGTCACGAAACTGATGTCATAAATTCGCAATCTCAGTTATGAGAGGCTGAGGGAATTAGACTTACCATCACCCGAAGCTAGAAGATTGAGGGGGGATATGGTGACAGTCTTTAAATGTCTTCATGGTTATGATAGAGTGGATAGGGATCGGTATTTTGATACGGCTGGCTCTAGAACTAGAGGTCATAGTTTGAAGCTTTGTAAGAAAACTTCTTTACAGGATGTAAGGAAGTACTTTTTTTAGTGTAAGAGTAGTTGATAATTGGAATTGGCTAAGCGAGGAGGTAGTTAATGCAAACTCAATCCATAGTTTTAAGGACAGGTATGATAAGCATCACCAAGTACAAAATGGAACCGATAAGGAGACGGGAAGATACGAGCTTTGGGCTCTTTCCCGTAAGCACAATTAGGTAATCACACACACACACACACACACACACAATTATATATATATATATATATATATATATATAT
>JAXCGZ010011023.1:0-10000 GCA_037179515.1 Halocaridina rubra
GTTAATATCGTTATATGCGAAGAATACTGTGTAGAGACATAGGCTGAGAACTTTACTTTCCTGGTAATCTCTCTCATAAGGCTTCTCTGCCTCTTCTTTTACTTGGGTATTCTCGACACCACACTGTTTGGGTTCTCCACTGTGTAAGCTGGTTTATCCCCACTGATTCCTTGTATGGCAACCACCCCCATATCCAACTGTCCCACTTTACAGTACTAAGCAGGAGTGGAAGATGCCCTTTGGGCAAAGTAATTCATTCAAAACCTCTCTACAACCATCTTTGTCTTTTGCACTCTTCATTCCCTGCTCCACCAACAACACAATATACTTCCACTTGGCCTTACTCCACTCATTTTGCTACCTGCTCATCAATTATTCTTTCCAAATACCCAAACTATAGCAACGCTCTCTGGTATACTTATCGTATATTTTCATATTATTTATTAAAAATTCATAGCTTTGGAGTGAAATTTTGTAATCAAGAGAAAGTGTTTTTAAATTATTAAAAGGAGGTATCAACAATATTCTTTATAACCGATGACTTCTAAAAACCTTTCCCATTCTTCTAAAGCTCTTTCTCTGCATCATATCCACATTTCTCATTTTAATCATTCCAGGTTTTTCTATTACAATTCTAAGTCATTTTCTGTTCCTCCATTGTCTCTGACATTCAAGTCTCTGTCCATACAAAGCTGTAGAAACAAACACTTCTTAATACAACCTGCTCTTTCCATTCCTTCCTAAATACCTATTTCTCATCACGGTTTTCATCTCAGGTGGACATTTACTTGCTTCCTTCACTCTGTAACTCACCTTCGCATCCGCTTCTCCAGTCATTCATACATGCTATCACACATACTTAAATATTTTCAAATCCTTATATATACTACCGTTAACTATATTTCATTCTACGACCATGTACATTCCTCATACATGTAACAATTTTAATTTTGCCCACATTCAAAAATAGCTTTCTTCTTTCACACACTTTTATGAACTCAGTCACAAAGTACTTTAGTTTCTCATCAGACTCAGCCACTAATGCAATGTCATCTGCTTAGAAAAACTAACTCACTTCCTGTAACCTTTCATTTTCAGCCACGAATTTTAAGAATTTACTTGGTACTCTTTCACTTACTTTCCATACTGTATCATTCATATACACATATAACAAGCTTGGCGACATCAGTCAACCCTGATTTAACCCTGCATTCACCTTAAATCTGTCATTTTCATAAGTCCCAACTCACACAAGGTGCTACACAAGTAATATCTTTTGGATGCTTTTAACAGACTACCTACTATTTCATGCCATTGCAACATACTCTGAAACACTTCTCTATAATCCCTGTCATATACTTTCTCCAAGAATAAGTAAGGTCAAAAATTGATTTGACCTTTCACTAAGTATTTCATGAACCTGTAATTTTCTTGCCTAATCACTTTCAGTTCTTCCTTTAATTCTCTCAGTTACACTCGTTTATATAACTTACAATCACACTCAGCAAACAAATTCCTATAAAATTGCTCAAATGATACTTATTGCCCTAGCTCTTATGAAATGGGGTTATTCATACACTCCTCTAATAAAATATAGCCTTCCCTTCCCTAATACACACATTAACCAGTCTCACTATCCATTCCACTACTGTCTCCACCTTTTGACAAGCATTCTTCATGACACCCATTTAACCCTGGTTCCTTACCAGCTTTCATTGCTTACAGTGCCACTTGTTCTTGTTTTATAACTACCCTATCATTCTCGTCACCTATCATTGGCATAGTCCTAGCATCTGTCACAGCCACACTTGCCACTTCCCTATCATCCTATACATTTAACAATTCCTCAAAGTCCCAAACCCATCTCACTCTTACCTTCCTCTCATTCACCATCAAACTCCCATTTGTTCCTTTCACTTTCACCTGCCTACTAGACTTATCTCTACACTCTTTTCACTTCCATCCAAAGCATTATTTTATTCCTTTCTGATTCATACAAATATCTACCAAACCTCACATCTGCTTTTCTTTTAGCTTTTCACCTTATACTGTATTTTGTTGCCCAGTCTTTTAATTTAATATTTTCACATGCCTCCTCCTTTCTCTTTAAAATCATACATCACATGCATGATTTTTTTTTTCAGTGGAGAAGTCTCTATCCAACTTGAATAGAGGAATGAATATGTGGTAACACTTTAAAAAGGGGAGGGAGATAAGAACAAATGTAGCAGTTTTAAAGGAATTAGATGAGAGTAGTTGGTAAGAGTTGACAAAGAGAACAAGTAAAGGAACCAAGAGATGATCGAGGAACAAATGTGTAGGTTGAGGAGAAAGAGGGTATCTTGGTCAAGTATCTGTGGTAAAACAGATGGTTGAGCAGTCCCAAGAGAAAGGTAAGGACACTTTTTGGGATTTTACAGTCTTAGAGTAAGCGTATGACTAGGTTAATAGAGAGGTGTTATGGAGCGTACTGCAAATGTATTGAATGATAGGAAGTTTGTTAAATGCCGTCATGAGTTTTTGCATGAAAAGTAGAGCATGTTAGAGTTGGATATTGAAAGAGTAATTGGTTTGAAGTGAATGTGAGGTTTCGTCAAGGTTGTGTGGAGATTTGTAGCCCATGGATTGGTCGGTGCAGCGACTGCTTCCTCCCATCTACCTCCACACTGGAAATCTCTTCCTCCTTCTGTCTCTCCTAATTCTTATAACCTATCTTCCTTCAAAAAGCAGTTTTATCATCATCTCAGGGCCTAATCCTGCCATATCTCTAGGTCCTCAGTACTTTGATTATTCTTTCAGCCTATCCTTTTCCTTTGTGTATCATTACCTCATCTCTGCCTTGTCCGTAAACTTTGTCTTTTCCTTCATCTTAATATTTTCTTCATGCCCGGGCCTTTATTGATGAGGGCAGTTTCCTCGCCTGTCCCGGTGTCACACTCATAAAAAAATATGGATGAAGTGGTAAAGGAGTAACTGAAAGCATATTAAAAATAGGCTTGAAATTAGCTGGAGAATGGCAGATGACTCAAGACTGGAGACTAATTCTGAGGAAGAATTTAAACATTTGATCATTGACTATGTAAGGATGTGTACAAGACGGAAACTGCAGGTGAATGTTCATAAAAGTAGTCATGAGATGTAAAAGGAGTTTTAATGTTAACAGACTGTATGTGAAAGTGAAAGTGCAGATGCCTAATATAGTTGGGAGTTTTAAGTATCTGGGTTCATGTGCAGCTATGAATGAGCGAGGTAAGACATAAAGTGAAGAAAGAAAGTAAAGTCTAAGTAGAATGAAAGTGGTGAAAAATAGGTGCACTCAACCCTCGGTTTAACAGACCTTGATTGAACGAACAAAATCTGGAACAGCTGATTTAGTATTTTACAGTTGTGGTATCATTGGACAAGAGTTGTGGTACCATTGGACAAGAGCCATTGTTTCAAAAGGAGAGAGAGAGAGAGAGAACTGTAAAGTGCTTTATGCTTATCTTTGTTTTTGCCTCATAATAACAATAATAATAATAATAATAATAATAATAATAATAATAATAATAATAATAATAATAATAATAATAATAATAATAATAATAATAATAATAAAATAATAATAATAATACTAAAATCCCATATATATATATATATATATATATATATATATATATATATATATATATATATATATATATATATATATAAAAGTTTTCTATAAAGAACATATTAAAGAAAATGACTAATGGGTAGGAGTAAACATTCTGGCTGATTTATCTCCAGAAATGCATATAAATGGCATAGTAAGGGCAGCATATGTTTTTTTTTTTTTTTTATGCAAATGTAAGGGTAGCCTTCCGGCAAATGGACAAGGAAATGTTCAGAAATATTTATGTAACCTATGTGAGGCCAAAGCTTCAATATGCAGCCCCCTTTTGGAATCCACACTTGAAAAAGCACAAAGTTAAGCTGGAAAAAGTTCAAAGACATGCCACGAAACTGGTGCCAGATATACGCAATCTAAGTTATTATGAGAGGCTGAGGGAATTAGACTTACCATCACTCGGAGCTAGAAGTCTGAGGGGGGATATGTTGGCGATTTTTAAATTCCTTCATGGTTGTGACAGAGTGGATTGAGATCGATATATTGATATGGCTGGTACTAGAAACAGAGGTCAAAGTTTGAAGCTTTGTAAGAAAACTTCCTTGCAGGATGTAAGGAAGTACTTTAGTGTAAGAGTAGTTGATAGTTGGAATTCGCTAAGCAAGGAGATAGTTAGCGCTAACTAAATCCACAGTTTTAAGGACAAGCATTATAAGTATCACCAAGTACAAAATGGAACCGACCGGGAGACGGGAAGTAACGAGAAATGAAAGAGAATGAAACACTCAGAGAGGAAATAAGATCTTTGAAGGAAGCAAATAAAGCACAAGGGCAGGAGAGAAAGGAACTAGAAAAAAGAATAAAGAAGTTGGAAGGGGAAAAGAGTCAACTAGAAACTAGAATTTCTAAACAAGAAGATAAAAACAAACAGCTGAATGACAACCTAAAGGAATTAGATGTTAGTTCACTGCTCTCTTCTGAGAGAGACGAGATTGCTGCTTGGAATGTCCAGATTAAGGAAAACATTGAACAGTTCAGAAAAGAGTTCCAGGAGCTGAATATGGAAAATAATGCCATGAAAACTTCCTTTGCTGATGCACTAAAGGGGAATGTGGCAGTAAAAGAGGCTGTAAAGGTGGTGGCACTGGAAAACATACAAACAGTTGACTATAAAGAGAGAGTAATCGAAAAAATGAAAGACGTTGTGATGGAAAGGGCAAACCCACTCATCAGACAGGCACTTGATAAGGAGAAGACAGTGGTAATCTCAGGCATAAGCGAATACCAGGAGCCAACATGGCAGGGGAGACTTGAAGAAAATAAAGCTAGGGTTGTAGACCTGATAAGAAAGCTTGGAGTAGTTTGTGGTCCTGAGGATATTGTAAACATACACCAACTAGGTAAATATTCGAGGGAAGGAAAGCCGAGACCAACTAAAGTAACCTTTGAGAGAGGGGAAACATGTGGGGAAATATTGTTGAGAAAAAAAAGTCTAAAAGACCTTCAAGAATTCAAAGAAGTGTTCATTAGATGATACAGAACACAGGAAGAGATGGGAAAGATAAAAAACTTGTTGCAAGAGGCAAGAAGGTTAAATGAGGAAAGAAATGAAGAAGAGAAGAAAAATTTTCATTTCAGAGTTCTTCCAGACGAAAGGGAGATAAAGAAGATAATGACAGAAGATCAGGGGATGGGGCCTCATTAAGATTGTTATACACAAATGCTGATGGATTAGCTGGTAAGGCAGTAGAATTAAAAGATAGGATTCACAACAGTAAGGCAGATATAGTAGCAATTACAGAGACTAAGTTGAGTGAGGACATAAACAGTGTCACAGTTTTTCCTAAGGGCTTCAGAATACTAATGGTTGAAAGATCTTAGAGGACTGGTGGAAGGATAGCACTGCTCATAAGTGAAAGGATTCAAGTTGAAGAAATAAATTTGGCTATAGAAAGTGACTTCAAAGAATTTCTTGTTGCTCGCATAAATACTGGGTCAGAGAGCATTATAATAACTGTTGTATATAACCCACCAAGGAACCAGAATAGGCTTGAAGTTTATGAGGAAAGTCATATAGGTACTATTGAAATCATAAACTCGGTTGTTAAAAAAAAAAATATATATATATATATATATATATATATATATATATATATATATATATATATATATATATATATATATATATATATATATATATATATATTGGTGTATTATTGATGTATATATATATATATATATATATATATATATATATATATATATATATATATATATATATATATATATATATATATATATATATATATATATATTGGTGTATTATTGATTTGCTACCTTAATTTGATTTCTTTGTAAGTTAACTACTTACGGAAAACAAATTATTTTACACTGTTTTCATTCCTCCGGCAGACGAAGATGCCGGTCTATCACAATGTAAACAATGGTCTGGTCTCATCTAAATTTGTTAGTATTATGTTATGTACAAAGTATCTCCTTTTGTAATTTTACTTACGTACTCAGGCAGTTCTCATTAGTCTTTGATATTTATATGCTCAGGAAATGCCTATTATTTTATTGAAATTATTAGAGGCTAACTGTTGTCATTTCTTGTCCTACAGGAGTGTAAATTTATGCTAATTAAAGCCTAAAATGGCATATTGTTTCATTTCATATATATATATATATATATATATATATATATATATATATATATATATATATATATATATATATATATATATATATTACCTAATTGTGATTACCTAATTGTGTTTACGGGAAAGAGCCCAAAGCTCGTATCTTCCCGTCTCCTCATCGGTTCCATTTTAGACTTAGTGATACTTATCATACCTGTCCTTAGAACTATGGATTGAGATAGCATTAACTACCTCCTTGCTTAGCCAATTCCAATTATCAACTACTCTTACACTGAAAAAGTATTTCCTTACATCCTGCAGAGAAGTTTTCTTACGAAGCTTCAAACTATGACCTCTAGTTCTAGAGCAAGCCATATCAAAATATCCATCCCTATCCACTCTATCATAACCATGAAGGAATTTAAAGACTGTCACCATATCCCCCCTCACTCTTCTAGCTTCGAGTGATGGTAAGTCTACTTCCCTCAGCCTCTCATCATAACTGAGATTGCGTATTTCTGGCACCAGTTTCGTGGCATGTCTTTGAACTTTTTCAAGCTTAGCTATGTGCTTTTTCAAGTGCGGATTCCAAAAGGGGGCTGCATATTCGAGTTTTGGCCTCACATAGGTTACATAAATATTTCTCAACATTTCCTTGTCCATGTGCCTGAAGGCTACCCTTACATTTGATAAGAATGCATATGCTGCCCTTACTATGCCATTTATATGTATTTCTGGAGACAAATCTGCAAGTATGTTTACTCCTAGATCTCTCTCATTTTCTGTCTCTTGAAGTTGTACTCCAGCCACCGAGTAGTCAAGCTTGGGCCTTCTTGCACTTGTACCCATTCTCATTACCTTACATTTTGAAGTATTGAATTTCATTAGCCACTTTTCTCACCACTCATGCAGATTATTTAGATCCTCCTGAAGTTCTCTACCATTGTTCTCGTTTTTTACTTTCTTCACAATCTTTGCATCATCTGTAAACATATTCATGAATGAATTTACAGACTCTGGTAGGTCATTTACATATACAAGGAACAAAAGTGGCCCTAAAACTGAACCCTGTGGAACTCCACTACTAACTCTTCTCCATTCAGACACTGAGTGTCTTACTCTAACCCTCTGTTCCCTTCCTTCTAAGTAAGTTTTTATCCATTCCAAAACATTTCCACCTATTCTAGCCATTGATTGCAGCTTCCTAATAAGTCTCCCATGTGGAACAGTGTCAAACGCTTTCTGGAAGTCTAGGAATATGCAATCTGCCCAGCCCTCTCTTTCCTGTAAGATTTGGCCTACCTCATCATAAAATTCTAATAAGTTTGTTACTGTTGATCTACCTTCTCTGAAGCCATGTTGCCTCACTGACAAAAAGTTGAAGGATTCCAAGTGAAGAGAGATATGTTTCCTTAGTAGTTTCTCCATAACTTTGCAAACTATGCTGGTCAAGGAAACTGGTCTATAGTTCAGAGCCGTATCCCTCCTTCCCTTTTTGAAGATAGGTATCACATTTGCTTGTTTCCAGCATCTTGGAATCTCCCCCGACTCCAGTGACTCCTTAAATATGATACTTAGTGCCACTGATATTGTGTTTGCACATTTTTTAAGCACATGAGGGGATATGTCATCAGGACCTGTAGCTTTATGAACATCTAAATCCATCAGCGCTTTGCATACCTCTGTGGCTGTAAGGTTGATGTTCTCTAATACCGGCCCTTGAGCTTCTATCACTGCAATCTGAGGGGGTGGGGTATTTTCTACTGTAAATACTGACTGAAACTCCTTGTTCAATTCTTTGCAGATCTCTTCATCTGTCTCAGTGATGCTTCCATCCGCTCTCTTTATACCTTTTCCAGCATTTGTCTCTCCACTCTTTAGCTCTTTTACACCCATGATCGAACCATTTCTCGCTGGCATGAATTACACCTACTTTGGTGACAGGTATGCAGCAATCTACTATCTTCCCATATTTCTCACAAAAGATGTCATACATTTCTTGTACAGATTTGTTGTAAAATAAGGTTCTCCAGTCAATAACTGCAAAAAACTCATTCATTTTGATGTAATCTCCTTTCGGATAGTTCCTCCTCATGTCCTCAGTGCCTCTACTCTCAGGAAGAATATCTTCAATGATATACTCCATCAACAACACACAGTGGTCACTCTTTCCAATTGGTGGTTCATACTCAATATTTTCAATATCCAACACATTATCTGTGAACACTAGATCAAGTAGTGATGGCTCATCCCCGCCCCTGGCCCTTGTGGGTTCCATTACATGTTGGTGTAGGAAATTCCCTTGTACGCAATCTAGGAATCTTGCCCCGAATGAGTCCTCACCACTGTGTGGGTCAAGATTTATCCAATCTATCTCTTTATGATTAAAGTCTCCCATAATCAAAATCCTACATTTTTTTTCCCGTGCCATGTTAACAACTGAGTTTATGACTTCAATAGTACCTATATGACTTTCCTCATAAACTTCAAGCCTATTTTGGTTCCTTGGTGGGTTGCATACAACAGTTATTATAATGCTCTCTGACCCAGTATTTATGCGAGCAACAAGAAATTCCTTGAACTCACTTTCTATAGCCAAGTTTATTTCTTCAACTTGAATCCTTTCACTTATGAGCAGTGCTATCCCTCCACCAGTCCTCTCAGATCTTTCAACCATTAGTATTCTGAAGCCCTTAGGAAAAACTGTGACACTGTTTATGTCCTCACTCAACTTAGTCTCTGTAATTGCTACTATATCTGCCTTACTGTTGTGAATCCTATCTTTTAATTCTACTGCCTTACCAGCTAATCCATCAGCATTTGTGTATAACAATCTTAATGAGGCCCCATCCCCTGATCTTCTGTCATTATCTTCTTTACCTCCCCTTTGTCTGGAAGAACTCTGTAACGAAAATTTTTCTTCTGTTCTTCATTTCTTTCATCATCTAACCTTCTTGCCTCTTGCAACAAGTTTTTTATCTTTCCCATCTCTTCCTGTATTCTGTATCGTCTAATGAACACTTCTTTGAATTCTTGAAGGTCGTTTAGACTTTTTTTTTCTCAACAATATTTCCCTACATGTTTCCCCTCTCTCAAAGGTTACTTTTGTTGGTCTCGGCTTTCCTTCCCTCGAATATTTACCTAGTTGGTGTATGTTTACAATATCCTCAGGACCACAAACTACTCCAAGCTTTCTTATCAGGTCTACAACCCTAGCTTTATTTTCTTCAAGTCTCCCCTGCCATGTTGGCTCCTGGTATTCGCTTATGCCTGAGATTACCACTGTCTTCTCCTTATCAAGTGCCTGTCTGATGAGTGGGTTTGCCCTTTCCATCACAACGTCTTTCATTTTTTCGATTACTTTCTCTTTATAGCCAACTGTTTGTATGTTTTCCAGTGCCACCACCTTTACAGCCTCTTTTACTGCCACATTCCCCTTTAGTGCATCAGCAAAGGAAGTTTTCATGGCATCATTTTCCATATTCAGCTCCTGGAACTCTTTTCTGAACTGTTCAATGTTTTCCTTAATCTGGACATTCCAAGCAGCAATCTCGTCTCTCTCAGAAGAGAGCAGTGAACTAACATCTAATTCCTTTAGGTTGTCATTCAGCTGTTTGTTTTTATCTTCTTGTTTAGAAATTCTAGATTCTAGTTGACTCTTTTCCCCTTCCAGCTTCTTTATTCTTTTTTCTAGTTCCTTTCTCTCCTGCCCTTGTGCTTTATTTGCTTCCTCCAAAGATCTTATTTGCTCTCTGAGTGTTTCATTCTCTTT